>CAJNOJ010000254.1:124449-147011 GCA_905250025.1 Adineta ricciae
CAAAATCCGATCGGATTCCTGGAAACGGAATTGCATTGGAATCCGACTAGAAAAATCCCGTCGGTTGTTGCAAATTTTATGAGCGATCTTTCTAGCTATATTCTATGATGATCCTTAGAAAATCCAAGAAATCCATGTTTCGGGTCCGACGAGATCCGACGTGGGATCCGATCGGATCCGAGACCGTCGGAATCCAATGCGATTCCGTCACCCGGATTTCATCGGATCCGTCGAATTCCTGTAGGATCCGATAAAATTCTGTATTGGATCCGATGGGATCCGGTGGGATCCGAGTATGGGATTGTTCGACCTGGGTGATTATCTTTGTCAACTTCAGCACATTGTTGATCTATTCCGGTTTATGGCGATGAATTTTACTAGAGGGAAACACGTCGAGAATATCATTGATGTTCTCAAAACGACTCTGATTGATTACTAACAACGAATAAAACCGCATGCAAATTACAAAATATCTTCTCCGAATTTGCTCTGCCACCACTTATGTCGTCCCTTAATTCTTCACGACTACATTTGTTTGATGACAATGATATTGACCCGACCACGAACGCAGTCCGTACAAATGCTCAATATGATCGCGATATCCGCAAATCTGAATGAAAAGATCTCGGCTGGCGGAGAAATGAGTTAAAAGTACCGTTTTCCTTTGAACAACGTAACAATAGAGACTATTATTAATCTCACTTTCACTGTAATTGCACAATTATGCGTATATTCTAGCTAGAAAGCTATGCACAGTGAAATGTACTCACTCCAAGCTATCGTATCACGAGAGCCATCGTTGAAGTAAAACATATCTTTAAATCCATCAATATCCATGATTGTTCATTATATTTAAACAGTTTATTTCAAATAGCAGCCTCTTCGTTAACCTGCATTTTTTATTCGCAACATGAGAAAACCATTGTTAATGGAATCTGATTTCGACGATTTCCATCATTCATAAATGCATTGTTCGTTTGAAGTTTAAAACAAGAACCGGCCGATCCGAGAAATAGCACTGTTCGCGCTCTTCATTATGGTTCAGCGGGAAACAGCCTAGCAGAATTTGATATCAATAAATATTCGTCAACTTTATCTTTTAGTATTACAATATCTGATTTACCTGATTGACGCCGTACTTATTGGCGTCATAGGCAATTCTGCATATGACTTCAAGAAAGATGAAATCAAGGCAAGCGATTTCGTGAAAACGTTTCTCATCTGTGCAACAATCGCCATTATACTAAACAGTGGTCAATGGTTTATTCAAGCAGCTTTACGAAGGCAAACAAGAATCAATCCTGTTACTGACAGTCAGTAATGTCTTCTTCTCTTCTCGACATTTTTTACGTGCAGATCAACATTAATATTTGACCAGAGATCATTTATTTTACTCATAAAAATAAATCAACTACAGACAGAAAAATACGAAAAGTCTAGTTACAAGTTTCTTCCAGATCGTGCACGATAGTTCTGAAACCAAATACGGATCGACGATAAAGGCAATAGAAGTTGTTGAGCTAGCTGTTCTTGTTCACACGGTGTTGGATATCGATTTGTTGAGTAAACTTGACGAAGATGCCAGATTTGCCAGTCACTTAACTTTCGCCGTGACTAAACACAAACAAATCAGTCTATCACGTGAATCCATTAGAAATACCTTTCTTTCACTTGTCGATATTGTGATCGATGACTGATGTTCATTGATCGATGCTGATGAATTCAGTGAGTTGTAACCAGTATCATCTAAACGAGAAATAGATGTTAATGCTTCGTCAAGATGAAATGTGATTAAACTGGAATCAAACACGTTACTCACGGACTTGATTGAAGTCAACGATCTTTCTTTATGAAAAGGTGACTTACCGGGTGGTTGAAGGGAAAAGGAAGAAGAGGTATTCACCGAAGATGAGATAGCTAACGATTCAACTGAATGAAAGTTCACTCGTGGTTTGTTCGCTTGATGTGGTGTACTTGTGACGATATGACTGATTCGCTGGATGGATGCGCTAAAACAATCAACAATTTGTCTTTTCCTTCAAATATCGTTTTGTTGAGATCTCACTTTGGACTTGCGTTGGAAACGTCGATGTCAGATGAGTTGTGATCGTCGAGAAGAGAATGCATGTTTTCAACTTGTGATGTTCATCAGATGATGAATGAAGATATTTATATGCATAATCACTTAGAGAAGGTAAGAAGTAATCAATCAATTAGTGATGTAAATCAATTACGATGATCTGATGATGAGGATGAGGTGAATCGATGTGCATGAGGTGAGTTAGTTCGATTGTTTCGAAGTGGATTATTGAATGCATTTCAATTTACACATGAAGGAAAATGTTTTCAGTTGGATATGGGATTGAACGAAGGAGCTGTGGAATTCAGTTAGGAAAGATGAAAATGAGAAGATAGATAAATGGTGGTATTTGCANTTAGTGATGTAAATCAATTACGATGATCTGATGATGAGGATGAGGTGAATCGATGTGCATGAGGTGAGTTAGTTCGATTGTTTCGAAGTGGATTATTGAATGCATTTCAATTTACACATGAAGGAAAATGTTTTCAGTTGGATATGGGATTGAACGAAGGAGCTGTGGAATTCAGTTAGGAAAGATGAAAATGAGAAGATAGATAAATGGTGGTATTTGCAAGTTGTGAACATGAATAATGTGTAGTGCCTTAATTGAAATTAACTGATTTCAAAGAATTTTCGGTTTCTTCTCTCAGAAGTCAGAGAATGTTCGGATTCAAAGCAGTCGTTCGAAAAAATTCAGCAGTTATATCAGAGAGTGGTTGATTGTTTCGGTTGAAGAACAGTCTATCTTAGTTAATGTAGTAATACACTAAATCGTATCTTTGATTGCATGAACGTATTTGCCGTTTTTTTATTTCTTAAGCGAAGAAGCACTTCACATTGGATAAATGTAACACGATCAATGTCGGCGATCGATTAGTAGTATTGAACAGAACCGTTTAATGATTTGATTGCTATTCCATGGCGAAGAATAGTCTATGCAGAGAAAGGTCTGAGCTCTTCATTACTTCGTGCAGTTGAATTTATACACCAGGAAGAGTTTCTGGGATTAATCGATGAAATCTTGGATTTGAATAGAGAAAGAAGAGATTTGATTCGCGTGCAAAGTATGAAATTCAAGGTAATACCTATTTGTTGATAGTGACATCGATATATCCTTATTATACTTGTAAGTTGTTTTAGTGAAAGGGAGTTAATGTTGTTTTTTCGTGATTATTATATCGATTTCGTTTTTTTTTCATTTCTTCTTTCCTCTTCAATACCAATATAATAATCCGTATGTCAAGTGGAGGAGAGTGACTATTTTACTTCTCGTAATGTAAAAATAACAAGATCAATAAAAAAAGTTCGATATATATATGCGCCTATCAAATGATGAGAAACCTCAGTAGTAGATTATTAACAGTTGTGAGTTTTGAGAATTTGACACATATCATGGGTTTGATGAAATCTAAAACAACAAATAATACTCTATTAAATGGTGAACAATCATCGTTGTTATCATCGTGTGGAAGCTTTCGAAGCAAAGACAAACGTCTTAACAAACGACGGTTGTGTTCGAAGAAAAAAGTTTTAATGTTAGGATTGGATCGAAGTGGAAAAACAGATTTGTTTCATCGATTAATTTCCTGTGATCAGCCATCTCTTAAAATCGATGCATTTCCTCAACCAACAATGGGTAAACTAAGAATCGATGTCACTCTTCTGTTGTATAATTTGTCCTTGTGTAGGTTATAATGTTGAAACAATCGGCGTTCGTTGTTATCATTTAAATCATCATCAGTATCATAAAATAACGTTGTGGGACTGTGGCGGTCATGCATCTGTTCGATCATTATGGCCATATCATTATTCAAATACATCTCTTCTCCTTTGGATAATTAATATTCATGATCGAAAACGATTAGATATGAATCTTCAATTACTTTCTCAAGTTCTCAATAATTCCTTACTTTATCAAGTTCCTGTTCTTATTGTTTTATATCATTCATCTTTCCATCAATTTGAAGTCAATAGTAGTGCAGATGAAGAAAATTTGTTAACTAATCTTGAAGTTGCCTTTCGTTTTCTTGCAACACTTTCGACATCACGTGCTAGTTCGTTCAAATGGCAAGTGATCAATGTAACAGTAAATGAAAAAGATTGTCAAACAGATCTGAAAAAGATTCGAGAATGTTTTCGAGAACTGATGGAATTGTAAAGAAAAAAGACCAACAAAAGAATTTTTATATGTTTTCATTTTGTAAGATAAAGAAAAAGCTTGTTCATTATTTGATCTTCTACTACGAAAGTTATCGACATTCCAGTTATGGAAACTAAATGATACTACGTTTGACTATCAAAGATTAATATCCTCATCAGGTAAATAATTTTCTTCGGACATACTTTGATACATATGGAAATATTCTTTACCATAATGTCGTCATATCGAGGAAAATGATGACTATCAAGATCGATAATGGTATTCAATGTAGTGCAGCTACTATATTATATAAAACTCACTTTGCTGTAATGTAATATGATTTCAATAAACAAATTATAACAGCTCATGAAATTTTAAATCAGAACAGAGAAAATTTAATGGAATTTGTAAACAGACATGATAATACTAAGCAAATGAAGATTTATGAAAAAGAATTGAAGATACACGGAGCAAAAATTAAAAGAAAAACAGACCTATGTGAGATTGTTTTTTTTCTTATAAACGCGACTGTTTTGCGTTTCGAAGTTACTTGGGGAACATATTCTCATTGTGGACATTACCATCTTGAGGGTGAGGGTCACGATAAGGATCTCAAGTTGGGAATAAATTGTAGGAAACAAGAAAAATGTGATGAGAATTCTTTTTCGTAAAGAGATGCAACTCAAAATGGTTACCCTCTAGTATACACATTGGGAAAAACAAAGATATTTCAAACATATTAATACCACTATTTTATAGATTTTCTGGTACTACACTCTACACATTTAATAACGATGCCGATCTTCAAACCATCAATTTTTCAATCAAATCAATCTCGATGCAGCTGATAGAATTAGTATTATTCGATTCAAAATGATAGTAATTCAAACTCCGGATCTATATAACTGTCGGAACCACTGCAACCGAAATGAGATGTCTCTATCATTTAACAAATCGTGTTGACAATCGAGTACTCAATATTTTGAATTGTAGTGAAAATGATCAAGAGTACTGATTATCAAAAATTCAATGGATTGATATATCAATGTGTACTACGATTGATGGTGTTTTCTAGTTCAATAACGAACTTAGGAAAGATTGGATAAACTATTTGAAAAAAAATTGAAACAAAAATGATCTAATTGAATTACATAGTTATTATGTTAATTATTCGACAGATTAAGATGATAAATTTGCACAAGTAAGAAATTTACCGGTAAATAATGTAAGATTTTGTCGAACTTCTCGAATATAGAATAAAAATGGACGATCAGCTCGAAATAAAATTGGTTGTGGTTTGCGTCGTCCTATTCCTTTTGCCACTCGTAAGACAGCTGTAGCTGCAGCCGCTTCGGTTCCTATAAAAAAATCTTGACAATTTTTCATTTCATTTCTATGCTTAGTTTCTTACCTTGTTCATTAACATCAATGAATGCTTTATGAACAACCTAAAATCATCAAATAAAAAAAAGTTTATCTAACAAATAATATACTGTACTTTACTAATAAATAAACCAAATCCATCATTTTGTTTCTTAACAATATCATTAAAATCGGCTTTATTTTCATCAAATGCATTTCGCATTCCAAGTTGCTCTAGAACATCGTTTAACTCACATGAAAATTCCATTTTAAATTTTGGTATATATAACAATAAATCTTGTGATGTTGTATTTCGTTGATCAAGAACATCTTCTAATAAATTTTCTTTCGATGAAAATTTTTCTTCAATTTCTGATAATAAAACACTTTCATTTGGTAAAACTATTGTAAAAACAAATTGAACATGTTGATTGTTACTTTTATACGGAATATGAACAATTTGAATACGTAAAGATTTATTTTCTTTATAAGCAAATTTTCCATATTGATACATTAAACTAATTTTTGAAATCGTACCATTAATTTCATGAAATTTGCTATTATGATTAGTTTCACGTTCATCAAATTGTTTGATCCATATGCCCTAAAATATAAAAGACAAACAAAATGAATATTTTTTTTAGTGAAAATTTGTTTCATACTTTGAAATAAATACAATTAATAAGAATTAATCGTATATCTGCTCGAATATCACTTGGCGAGAGGAGATTTTTTATTAATTGATTTGTTTGATCTTCAACCCAAGCATTGATTGTTCGAACAATTTGTTCGTTTTTGTTTGTAAAATCTTCAAGTTTCATATCGGCTGAAAAAGATTTTTGAATAATTTGTAAAAATTCTTCTTGAATTTCATAGTCTTTCTGTGCATAAAGACGATTGGCTAATTTCAGTTGAATTTGCCGATCTTTATCAACTAAATTGAAGATATGAAGAATTTGTTGAGATGATTTAATTAATTCTTCTTTCGATGCGAATCCAAGTGTATTTAACATTTGATTTAATGTTTCATGTCGAGCACCAATAGTACACATTGACATAGCTAAAGCAATACTTGATGGCGAAAGAAATATGTTGTCACCAGCTTGAGTTTGATTAATAGTTGAATAAAGTTTTTGATTAAAATCTTTGAAACCATTTGCAGTAGATATTGACGTTCCCATGATATTTTCAATTGTGTGTGTGTGAAGAAAAGTTGGTAATAAAAAAAGTTTTTATATACTTGAATTTTCTTATCAATATTTGTTTAGTTATAGTAAACGAATTTATGAAAGTTATACGATGAATAAGGATTGAATCATTGTTATTATATACGTTTCATATCTATACATATTTTAACTCATCTGCTTCCATCTATGACTCAGGTATGTTTCTTTTTTTAATACTATTTCTCAACTATTATTGGTTTTTATAGAGCAAACAAGCGAACAGGTACATGTCGATGAGTAAGTATTTTTTCTTATCTTTATCAATAATCTAATTAGGTCATTTGAAAATAGTTAAATATGGTGAATTTATTGATTTAGGTATCTATTTTTACTTTATTATCAAGTTCTGTTGTATATGCTGACAAAAGACCTGTTATTATTGATTTCATCGTGAGGACGATGATAACGATCTCAATAAAGTGATACAACTCGAATGATTATCCTCTACTGTACACTAGAAAAAAAATAGATATTTTAAACATATTGATATTTCTATTTTCTATTGTTTTCTAACATGTGAAATTTTCAAAGTTGATATTTTTTAATTGCCATTGGACATCATCACAAGTTCTTTATATTCTCAATACAATCAAATATTACAAGTGAATTGAATGATATTTCTTTAGTTTTAATCGGGATTTAATGTCATATACAATATCGAACTTTTTATTTTTAAGGAACGATTGAATTTCTTGCAAAAACAAATTCGCCACAGTCTTTTTCAAAGAATTGGATTCTACACACAGCGAAACATGCTTTATCCGCCTATTATTATTAACATGAAAGAGGATTTATTCAAAAAGTAATCTAAACAAAAGAAGGATATGTCCATGACAGATTGCCAGTCGATTCGGCGACCTCCTCCGGTTTCGAGAAAACTTTCTGGATTTGAGAAAATTTTGTAATAAAATCGAAATGAATGAATGAAGCCACATAGGCAATTTGATAGAGAAAAAAATGCCCTACAAGATGTGCTATTTTTTCCACGCGCTACATTGGTTTTAGGGTACGTGAAACATACTAAAAACCTGCTATAGTCGCCTTTTTCCTGATTTTTCACATGCTTTCTTCAAATTTTTGTCCAATTTGACCTTTGAACTTGAAAGAATCATGTAGAACTTTTTAAGCTGAACATTCCTATGTCAAAACGTTCACCATATGACTATTTTTTCATCACAATGAACGACGAAAATGATAATACGCATGGCACCATTTGATATATAGGAAAGGTGGGATTTATTAGTTCAGACATGTGTTTTATCCATTCCAATCATAAATTTTCAGTCCTATCCATATCCTCACCCACACCCTCAATGTTACATTGAGTGAAAAACTACTCAACAAAAGAATTTTTATATGTTTTCATTTTGTAAGATAAAGAAAAAGCTTGTTCGTTATTTGACTTTCTACTGCGAAGGTTATCGACATTCCAGTTATGGAAACGTGACAAATCTAAATCAGCAGATGACATGCGTCAATGTTACATTTGTTGTCTTTTTACGAGAGTGCCCTTTAGATAAACTAATTGCTGATATGACAGACTGATATTTTCTGTATATCTGATAGCGAAAGAATATATGTCCTGAGTAGATCTTCTATCATTTTGCATTTGTGCATCTAGAACGATGATGACGATTTCATCGGTATTCGTTTTATGCTTATGCTTGGGATTGATCGATCTGAATGAAGGTCAATTAATTCATAAACTACAGGATAAAATCAAGAAAGTTGCATCACAAAACTTAGGTCTCGATGTCACTCGTTACGATCATGAAGAAATGATGCTGTTTCCTAACGTTGGATTTCAACGTAAGGAAGGAGATTGGCGTTTGAATTTACATGGTTGGCGTTTTCAAACATCGAAAAAAAATAAATTTCTTGGTGAATCATCATCGGCGATGGCACAACGTATTGCGCGTTTAGTCGCCAGTACCGAACAGGCTGTTTATTATAATGATACATTTCAACGTGATCGATTAAAACCATTTATGGTTCAAGATGAAACGCATGAAAAAATTCATATTATGATCGGAACAAAACATAATTACACAACGAAAACAGATGGTGAAGGGCAATTTCGAACGTCATTTATTATTCCGAATGAAGATGTGCAAGAATTAAAACGAGCTTCGAAAAATAATCAAATTGTGACATATAAAGCAATCGGAGATAATGCAGACTTGTGGGAAGGAAAAATTCATTTGTTGGAACGGAATGGATTGTCAGTCATTTCGGATATTGACGATACGATTAAAATTAGTGAAGTTTTAGATAAAGTTCGGTTAGTCGCAAATACATTCATTCATGGATTTCGTGTTGTTGAAGGTAAAATGATACTTTCTTTATCCACGACTCTAATATCGATACTTTCGTTTGATAAAAGGAATGCCGGAAGTTTATCGAGGATGGCAAAACAGATACAATTGCTCATTTCATTATCTAAGTGCCATGCCAGATCAATTGTATACAGTTACGAAGGATTTCATTGATGATCACAAGTTTCCTGATGGAACTTTTCATATGCGGTAAGAACATCTACTCGATCACTTTTGTAATGATTCTGGATTTCACAGACACTTTCGTTGGGCTTCGACATCAATTTACAATTTCGTTCACTCTGTTGGTAAGTGACTTTTTCGACTTTGATAAGTACACCCTTGTGGATGACATTGAATTTAGATACCAAAATGCATAAAATCAACCATTTACGTTATTTTGTGTTCAATAGTTTACGTCAATTAGTATTAGTTGGAGATTCGGGCGAACGAGATCCGGAGATTTATGGTAATGTCGCAAGAATGTATCCTAAACGTGTTCGTCGCATTTTCATTCGTGCTGTTAAAAACGAGAAAGATGATGACGATCGTTTTCTCAAAGCATTCAAAGATGTTCCAAGAGAAAAATGGATGATTTTTCGAGATCCTGTTCGAGATTTACCCAAAAATTTGGATGCTCCGCCAACTGCTCCACCACCCACAACAAAGACACCAGCAAAGAAACCTAAATCAAATCCCAAATAATCTTCACGAAAACTTTTTTGCTTCTTCATATATATCTAAACTCTTTTATAACTTTTGAAATATAAATTCAACCTTTACTTTTCTCAACTATGAGAACAAATTTTTCACGTTTTGTCAAGTGCGCCATCTACAATCAATGTTACGTTCACCAATCGTGAATGGAGTGCGAAGAATACTCGTTGTCTGTCAGTCACATCGTACTTAATTGAAATATTTCATTATTAGTCAGTCATGATTACGAAAAACTTTTCTGGTGCTCTTCAATTAACTGATCTAGATGATTTTATTGGACCCTCACAAGTATTTTCTTTATGGTTTATTCAAGCTTTTCATTTTTTTGTACATCGATCTTTTTAGCAATGTATAATACCGATGCAAACAAAGATTGCAGATAATTCGGATGATGGTTTAATCAAATTGCGCACAAAGAAATCCAATGTAAACATCGTATCTTGTCTTTCGATTTCATTCATTGATTGTTGACCTGCTTATAGAAAACTGAAGCAGAATCGACACCAAAAGTAGCAAAAATCACATTGAATGATTGTTTAGCATGTAGTGGATGTATCACATCAGCTGAAAGTATCCTTATTGATCAGCAGGATTATCGTGAAGCACAACGTACAATTAAACTTATTCAATCGCTCGATAAAAATGTATGTTTTCAGTTCTAATATAGATTTTCATCATTGTCCTGTTTGTTTAGGATCCGAATAAAAAACAAATTGTACTTTCCATTTCACCGCAAAGTCTGTCATCGCTGGCAGTTAGATACAAACTAGACGGATTGACCTGTGCTCGACGTGTAACATCGTTCCTGAAAACGAAGTACGAATATTTTACTTAATTTTGTAATTTACCTTCATTATGACTGCGTAGATTAGGAATTGATCATGTTTATGATGTTGCCTATGCAAGAAATTTGGCTCTGATTGAAATCAAAAACGAATTTTTACAAAGATTTCGAAATAATCGTCAAAATCTGCCTTTACTCACTTCCGAATGTCCAGGTTGGATATGTTATGCTGAGAAAACTCAAGGCGAATACATCATTCCGTACATCAGTCGAGTTAAATCTCCACAACAAATTCTCGGTTCACTGGTAAAAAATAATCCAAATGAAAATATTTATCACATATCAGTTCAACCTTGTTATGATAAAAAACTTGAAGCATCACGACAAGACTTTTATAATGAGCAACGACAACAATACGATATTGATTGTGTTATATCGACTGGTAGGATTCCATTTGCATTGAATGAGAGTTTTGCATGTTCTATTTTCCAGGTGAATTCGAGAAATGGTTGGTGGAAGAACAGTTTGATCCGGAATTTTCATCAGAACTTGATTATGATAAACCGTGAGTGGGTTATCCTTTGCTTCCTTTTCTTATTTGGTTTGAATAGGTATACAATGAAAGATGAGAATGATCAAATGATTCTTACACATCGTGGTAGCGGATCAGGTGGTTATCTTGATTATGTTTTTCGTTCAGCTGCGAAAGACTTATTTCATATTGACATGGACGATAGACCATTAGAATTTAAAGTCACACGGTAAGTGTTTAAAATCTAAAACTATTGATCTACCTTTGTCTTGTTTTTAGTAATCAAGATTTCCGTGAAACAGTTCTAACAGTCGATGGGCAAGTTCAACTTCGTTTTGCTTACGCGTATGGCTTTCGAAACATCCAGAACATTGTTCAAAAACTGAAACGAAATAAATGCGAATACGATTTTGTCGAAATTATGGCATGTCCGTCAGGATGTGTCAATGGTGGTGGACAAATCCGCAGTACCGATGTCACTCTTGATGATGTTCGACGTACATACGAATCATTACCACATTTAGATCAGCCATTAGACTTGAGAATTGATGAAGAGAGTTCCATTCCGTTATATACGAATTATCGTGCGATTGAAAAGTCTTCATCGAATGGTTTTAGTTTGAAATGGTGATTTTGTTTTTGATTGTATTCATTTATTTATTTCAGATAAATCAGTAATATGTCGGCAGATATTCTTGCTAATCCTCAATTAGACGCCTATGATAACGATGAGATACAGTTGATGGACACGGATGAAACGAATTTGAATCTGGAAGAAGAACAACAATTGCTACAAGTACCGACAGATGTTGCTGAACAATCCGAGGAAAAAGAAGAAACAAAGAAAAGGGAAGAAGTACCATCATTACTTGTCATTGAGGTTTGTTCGATTTGTGTCAACTGAAATCTATTAACTTGAATTCGTTTAGAAAATGAAAGTTTATATTCGAGATGGACCTAACAGTCATCATGTTGAAGCAATACCAGTCGTATGTTTCGAAACTTTTCCTTTACTCTGAAAATCAATATTTTCCATTTGACTTAGGACGATAAATACTATGAATTACCAAATGCAGATGAATTGGCGACAATTGAACTTACGGAAGAAAGTGCTAATGAAGTTTGGCAAAGGTAACCAACAATTCATTTTTCAGTCCGTTTACCAGAATATTCTGGAATTTTAGTTTAAATTTAACTGCTGATGATTTTCGAACATCAGTAACTCCAGGTGGAATCTCTCGTCCTGAATCTCTTTATGTTCGTGGTGTGAAAAACATGAGTACACAAGAAATTTTCAATTGTTTCGAAGAATTTCAACCTATCGGAATCGAATGGATTAGCGATCATTCTTGCAATATTTTCTGGCATGATACATTAATTCCACTTCAAGTTCTCTCAAAACAATGTGCACCAGGACCGTCTATATCTCATCGCCGCCCGGTAAACTATGATCACGCTATGCGATTATCCAAACGAAAGGCGTCGGAAATGACCGATAGTGAAAATAACTCAGCGGATATCGCACTTCCACCTGGCCATTGGCGAGAAGGTAACTTTCCATTAACAGACAAACCAGATTCAACGGTTAAATTATATGTTCGATATACAACGTTGGAGGATCGAAAAGTACGCGGAGCAGAAAATCAATCTGAATATTATCGAACTCATGGAAATCCAAATTATAAGTGAGACAAGCTGTTTTTCGAGTTCGCTTTTTCAAACGTCTCCTTTTAATTCTAGTAATATGACTGGACTCATATCTCGATCGAAAAAACGTGCAATGAATGCGATGAAGGCAAATCGTTTTCGAGATTTTACGGTAGTCAAATCAAGTGATCCGAAATCTACGTCGAATAGCATCGTTGAAGAAGTATCAAACGCAACTGAAGATAATAATACAACGGATGCAAAGGTGAAATTTACTGTTGTCCTTCCGCCGAAAAAGGGTTCGCCGAGTAAAGAGGAAGATGACGACGAAGATAACCATCAATCGAAACGACAACGGCGACGTTCATCGAACGATGATGATGGTGATTATCAAAGACGAAGAAACAAAACGCATTTTACGGTAACGATGGATTCAGTGTCGAGAAATTCAAGAGGTAGACGAGAGGAAACATCTCGATTAAATCGAAGGTAAGATATGATTAAATGGTGAGTTTATTTGAATTATGGATTTTATTTTAGTCATGATGATGACGATCGTACCACATCGGTTACTGATGCAAGACAAATTCTGGAAAGAAAACGACGCCAACGATGATAATTGTGCAATTAGTTTATTTGTTTTTGTTTCTTTCGTGTATTATACTAAACAAAAAAGACTGTATTCAGTGCCTATCTCATTCAAAAATCATGTTTATTGTGTTTTTTTTGTTGTTGTATTGCATCGATATTTTCATGCGACCTAAGCTTTATTTAACATGATTCGATCGAAAGTCCGTTGAATTACTGCGTAAAACGTATTTGGTTTTCCGAAAGGCCATTTACATATCTGCAAAATAGAGATTTTCTCGGTCATTTCGAATGCATTTATAGAAGGAAACAAGATGAATACAAATGTTGTAAACGTAAATGAAAATTCTCGTATAATAAATGATAATCATTTGAAGTTTGACTCAACATTTCTGTATGAAGTCTTCGATGGTCTCTCTGGGCCTATTTGATGTGTTCTTATCATCAGCTATTTCAGATGCAACCAATTTTTTAAAGAACCATTTATTTGACTCTTTTTAAACGTTAAGCAAACAACATCAGAAAGCAAGCATTCAATCAGTAAGGCTTAACGAATAATGAGAAGAGCGGCAGAGAGTTTATCCGATAATCTGTTTACATTTGATTGTATTCAGTTAGGTTTCGATCGAAACGTTCATAATATTCGGTCAACTTCTTGATAGCATTCTTCAACTCATCTAGATGTATATCGAGTGGTTGTTTTTGTACAGCATCCAAACGTGAAGCGGTTTCTCTTGTTGTTAAAATGATATGTTTGTATTTTTCCAATTGGTCAATGACATTTTGAATTTGACGCTGTGCTTCTCGTCTGTATTCTGTAAACTGTTCCAGGAAAGCAATGTTTTTCTGATGTGTAATCTTATTCATATCACCATCTCCTAGTGTGTGTCTGTACAGCTTAGCTAACATTCCAGCTTTATCGTGGTCTTTTATTTTTTCTTCTCTGATGCAACGAAGATCTCCAGCCATTATCTCCATCTTCGAAACTTTATCATTGAGACTTGCTGAAATAATAATTAAAAGAATATGTTTTAGTATTTGCTCGTCTACTCAACAATAGTACAAATTCGTTTTGTTCTCCTTATGAGATCTTGCAAAGATTTACACTCTGATGGAAAGTAACTAGTTACTAGAAAACTTCCTAACGCAATCTCTTTTGAGTTAAAATATAAAACTCATCTATTCTATATGAAGGAAGATTTTGGTAATAGAAATTCTTTCCAACAGAGTTATAACAAATGATCAACTGTGAAAGAAGACCTCACTCTGAGAACAACCTTTCAGGAATTCTCATAGCCGATTTGAAGGCTAATGTCCCTCTAAAAGTTGAATACAAATTTAGAAAAAAAAGTATGGCGAGGGTCATGTTTACATTTTTCGCATATGTTCGATTGTAAAGAGACTATCGATATTCTATGACTTACTTCTATGAAACTACATACCTAAATTTGAATTGACATGCTCTGACATATTGTACGCAATTCCTATCGTGTCTGTAAGTTTATCCAAATCTCTTAGAAATTGCTCTGGGATTATGGCCACTTCAGTTGGTTTTGGCTGAAATATCAATCGAGAAACAATAGATCTTTGATTTGTAAGATGCTTGTGTAGATTTTCTGCGTAAGTCGCTAATCCGTATAAAGCATTATTGAACGTAATCAGCATTTTACGTATTCCATTTTTGGTTGTTTGAGCTGAATCTTTTATTTGCTCGATCATTTGGTAGAACTGATCTTTTTCTGTCTTATCCAGGTCACTGAACGCTATTCTTCCCTTTAAATCACTCAACGACAATTCCACGTTACTCAATTTGATATTCATACTGATATCGGTATTCGCCAGTCGTTCTGCTAATGAAAGACTTTCGTTTATCCTTGACTGTAGTGGTAGTTGTTTTCCCGTGCCATTTGCGTCTGAATTACTTTTACAAAAATCATCTATATATCCCAAACCACTAACGGGACTTTCACAAAGAATTGCAACTACAGTTGTTTTAGTAAACAACATAGTCATGATAACAACAAATAGCTTGATAATTTTCGACATCAGGATCTTTTTCAATAAAGGCCAAAGTATTGTAAATAGTTCAACGGCGAAATCGCGAATTTTATCGAGAACCCAAGCACATGCTGTCCATACGGCGGAGTAAAAATGCTGCAGTAGATTTGGTAGCTGATCATTTTGTACTACAAAGAAAAAAGTGCTAAAACATGTAGTTTAGGAAAAATTCTGTTTTACCTGCTGGCTGTTCTTCATTTGGACGCTGAGCGTTAGGATTTCTTCTTCGATGTACTTCCATCTTTGTATTTTCGTAATGAGAATAAACTTGTTTTCGCTCATTATCATGTGTATATACCCTCTCTAGTTAGAAGTTTCCTTTTGCTGTGACAGGTGTTCCTTAATGATTGGTAGCTTCTTTCGAACTTCCGTTTGGGAGAATAAGTAAATCGTAGTCATTTGAACACGTGATAAGCGCTACACGGGTAAATATTGAAATCCAATCCTGACGATAAAAAACAATATATGACTTCACTAACGAGGGAACTTTTCCAACTGGTTAATCGATTTTTTAATTAAATATACTGGACCTAGGGTAAGTCAATATGTTGATTCCAAATATCATCATGACATTTACCCATAGGCCTCCAGAGACCCGGATTTTGCAAAACCAGGTTGCTATGAAAAAAATGTTTCTTTTTAAATTGATTTTTTTCTTCGCCCAGATGATAAAGCATGTCGAGTAAGCTATATAGACCTACTGTTTGTCCACTTAACTGAGATTCTAAACGATATACAGAAATAGAAAATTTGTTGGTACTACGAATTTTTTTTTTGAATAATTATATGTTAATAAGGTTAATGGAGTTTATTATTTTTATTTATCTAAACCTTCTTATGAAAATGATACTTAACGAAAAAATGATCGAAACAAAGTCTTTTTGAACAGATAATGAAGGCAGTTTCAATACATTGTTTTTCTTGACATTGTTCGGCGTGAGCAGTTCGAGGAAAGCATACCTGAAGAACGTTTTGAAAAGGAGATGGATTAATATTTGTATATCCACTGCAATACCAGGAATATTGTATCATGTCTTTGAATACACGAGACGAAAATTGGTTATGAACAAGAGATATTAATTTAATGATGTTGTTTCTTTCCCATAGATTAATATCGATTTGTTCAATTGCAACATGATGATATATACGTTTAATTAAGATTTTCATTTGTCGGTTGAAATACCTGTCTAACGGTTGTATATCACATGTTGTATTTTTTAGTATCATTATTCTTTGAATTGTTTGTGATCTTATATCTTGATAAAGTTTCGGATCATTTTGTTCTGAATAGGAATCAGATAAAAGTAAACATTCTTTATCAATCGATGGGCTCAGACATTTCTCACACCAATATCGTACTAATGATGATGTTAATTTGCCAGATTTTGAGCATGTGATAACAACATTACTAGGTTCAAATAAACGCTTTTTCACCAGCTCTCCCATTTTCCCACCAGGTTCTTGTAGTCGTCAATACATTGGGCCAACTAATTGTCCATCTAATAAAATTGTTGCTTGCACTGTATAAGAATGTGTTGCTGCATGCTTGGATTTAACTACACCAAACCTTTTTCGTTCTCCTTTATAGGACAATGTTCTTCTTGAATATTGTTCTTTCTCAATTCCAACTCGATCAGTGTTTAGTATTCTTGATTCTTTATATTTTGTAGACAGCTTCTTGAATAATTTCAAGAAATCTTCTTCCGATTTAAGAATTTCATCAGCATTTAAGATTTCTCGTTTAGTAATGATATTTGTTATTCTACGAGAGCATATGCTATGTCTAGCTTTGAAGTTGTGAATCCAACTGTCAGCTGCTTGAAAATCATTGCAACCAACTTCTCTTGCACTTTTAAGAGCCCAACGTTGAATATCAATATCATGGACTGGAAGATATTGTTCACATGCATAAACTAATTTTTGATAAACAGATTTATCGATTTCTTGTAGTTTTTGTCGTCTTGTTCCACTGTTTTCTAGATATTTTTTAAATCTGTTAACATAATATTCATTTGGTAGAGTTCGAAATCGATGTTTAACTGGTTTCCAAGTTCGACGACGTTTTCCTGATTCATCTTCATCATAAGCATAATCCAGCACACGTTGCATGAATTCAAGCGGAAAGTTCCCTCTACTGAAAGGAGGGTACACACAGAATTTGACTTAAAGTTCGTTCGTCCGTTTGTTTTATTTCGTTCAAATAGTATATACATGAAACACAGATGACCATCTTAAGGTTTGACCGAAGGGTAATCGGGGTCGAGGAACCCGAATCCGTGATCAGTTTCTCGAAATTCCAATTAGCTCATTGGCTAATTAGCTAATTAACCGATGAAAATTTTCTGCGTTGTCGAGTAAGAGTTGACCGAAGGGTAATCGAGGTCGAGGAACTCGAATCCGTGATCAGTTTCTCGGGATCTCAATTAAGTAATTACTAATTAGGAAAATAAAATTTTTTTTGTTGCCGAGTAAGGGTCTACGGAAGGGTAACCGAGGTCGGAGATCCCGAATCTGCTGTTAGGTTTTCTTTATTCGTTGAGGTGCGGCTTCTTCCTTTCTCTTTTCTAAATTCTTGTGTAGGAGATAGTAGGTTAAGCACTATGTCTGGGTGTGATGGTATACAACCGAGAATGTCCATTTGTTTTTCGTCTTTCTGCATGAGTGTATCAGAAGAACGAAAAAGAAAAGGACGTTTCGTCCGAACACATTGGAAAAGGATACTCTTGGCTTGTCACCATATAAGATAGACACGTGCAAGGCACCAGCTTTTTGATGCAAGTCAAGTCACATATAAAAATCTTCGAATTCAAGTCATAGCTCAAGCCGAGTCACAAATAACTTCACTTCACCCGATTTAACTTAAAATCAAGTCGAAGATGGACTTGACTTGGTTTGAGTCAAGACCAAAATCGAGTTGACTTCCCATATTTGGCGTCAGTTCACTACATAAGTTCTTCTATGATTCTTAATAAAAAATTTTTGATGCTTTTAGGCCTAAAACTTATACTAAACTGCATAAAACACTTGGATATATTTATACAGTTTTGGACTTGACTTGCTCATGTCTGCCATAAGATGTGTGCGCAGATAGTTGTTTAGACAATTGCACCAAAAGACTTTAGTCTATCTCACATGATGATATTTGCAATTTAAGATACCAGAAGAAATAGTATGAAGTTAATATAGTTTTTTTTCACGCTGCGACACATGCTGTCTCTCGATAGAATTTTAGCGGAAGTAAGTCTCCAAAAGTATGGCTGTCAGCGTAGTTCTATATTACTACCTATAGGGACAACGACTAGATAAATACTAATTTAAGCATATCAGGCACTATGATGGATGCTCTTTAAAAGCCAAATCATAAGATAAAAGTCTCTTTCTAGTTTCTTTTGATAATCAAATGCATGGCGAGTCTCTAACTTAGAAGTCAGAATGACGGGAAACGTAGTCAGTCACTTCGAAAATTAATCAAAAGTGAAAGGCATAGTAGGGATAATCATGGGAACGGCTAGCCGTGAGTGACCGACCGGAGGGAGGCCGACGAACGACTAGGCGTTTGTATGAGAAGAGTTTTAGCAAATGAAATGAGTATGAGTGAAAGACAGACAAATTATGAGATAGGTAGATCATTTAAATGCAATAGGTTTTATTTGTCACTGTTCAGAAACACAGAAGAGCTGATAATACATTTAGTAGAGGGCAAGGGGCCATCGCGCCGCATTATTTCTAAGCGCAGTAGATAGATTTTCAAATATCTGCTATCTTTCTAATTAAACGGACTTTTCTCAATCAGATTAGCTTTCATAGTTATTCCCTTTCTGAAAGAAAGGATTATAGCCGAGTTAAAAATCGGTATAAGTTTGTTGGTCCAAACCAATCAGAAATAAGAATTTCTTAAATCATCGAAATTTACCCTTATCAGCTAGAAACCGACTAGTAGATAAATAATCGAGGTCGAAGAACTGGAATCTGGGATAAGTTTTAACTAATTATTAACTATTAGTTATCTTCAGGCTAATTGGGGATGAATTATTAATGTACGCAGTAAGGATTGACCGAACGGTAATCTAGGTNTCTTGTTCATGCTACCAGCATGTATGTGACAAAAACAGATTTTATGGAAATTTTACTATTATGATAACAGTTTAATAATGATCAAATAGCATAGAAAAATAGAGTGAAACACGCTCTATCTATTGGTAAAAAAAGAAATTTCTTTACGTCTCTGCCTAAGAAAATAACATGCCTCCCTCACTACTTTTGGATTGCCCTAAGTAATATATAGAACAAAATCTTATAGCTGACTTGTGCCCGATTGCTGGATCCCCATAGTCATCAGCATATTATTGAGATCACACACTTATATAGACAGCTAGATTGTAGAAATATCATCTGGTGCAAGCCAGTCAAAATAATGTTTCCTTTGTCAAGTGTTGTTTTCGATAGCCATAATAAAACAAAGGTGGTGACTTTTTAAGAAGGACTAAAAGGAAATGGATTGATTAGTTTCGAAAGTGATTCTAGATTAGATGAAAGAGCGAAAATGTATATGTAACGGCTAGCAGCGAGGAGCGAGTGACCGATCAGAGGAGAGCCGACTAGCGATCAGTCGTTGATTTGAAGTATAATATTTTAAAGAACAGATTTTCATGTAAGTTTTAAGATTTCTTGGACGTAGAACTTAATCGTTGATCTCCAAAATAATATCTGGCAGCTCTTTAAAGTTCTTCGTGGTGAAGAGAAGAATGAAATCTGTTTGCAGAGAATGATATACCTATGTACAGTTTGTAAGCTTTCGCTTATGAATTGATTTTCTAAAATGACCTCATTTCTGGATAACATCTTCGTTCAAATGAAGTTAAGATAGTAAAATGAGTACGCATGGGAACGCTAGCCGTGAGTGGCTGACCGACTAGGCGTTTACTTAAGAAGCTTAGAGAAGATAAAATAAGCGAAGGATCTGGATCACTTGACCGACAATCCTGCGACCGATACATTCTTTGGTCGACACCATTTGATCGACAGCCTGTTTGACCGACAACTCATTTACCCGACAGAGTCTTGAAGTCAAAACAATTGATTGAACAATCGTTAACACAAGGAATGAGCGCCCGGAGAAGGTGGAGATTATAGAGTCCATCAAGCAGATGGATAAGTGAATATCACGCAGCTACTGCCTATTACAAATCGAAACGTTGCCTTTTATAGGCGACGACATGCAGTAACAGATAGACAAAGAGATTCTCATGATATTGCTCGCAACAATGAGATAAACCCTGGACAGTGAGAGAGAGATCCAGAGGAGACACAAGATAATCACAGACAGAGAAAAGGTGAGACAATATCATCAGGAATAATCACTGAGCAATGAGACACGTGATGATAACTAAACGGAGAGAAAACGTTTGAGTTCATCACCCTTGCCCTGACACACCCTCACCCACCCTTATTTTCGAGAAATTTGAATTCTTTTTACTTCAAGACTGTGTCGGCTAAATGATTTGCCGGTCAAACACGCTGTCGACCAAAGAATGTGTCGGTCACCTGATTGTCGCTCAATTGAATGCGCCCCTAAGCGGAAGTAAATCAATTTTTTATTTTGAATAGTCGGCAGAGAGTCGATGAATAAATGTTTACAATCATTGTTCGCTTTGCTTATATCTTTGAACAGATGGATTCAAAGTAATTTCTCATGAATAAAGTAGAAAAGGATTAAAAGGAAATAATATGCATAAATATGACTGCAACTCGAAGTCGCTTAGATTGAAATCCAAGTGAGTTTTTATCTACTACTTTTTAAATTCTTTCAGAAAAGGGTCAGCGAATTCAAGGGATGAGCGCTACTTGTTCCCTCGACTGAAAGGAGGGTCATATAAAAAAAAAGTTCGTTTGTTTGTTTGTCTGTCTGTCTGTCTGTGTCAGGGTCAAAGGTCAAAGGTCAAAAAAACATTTTTTTGAAAATGCTCAAAACTTCATAAAACATCGTTTGGGAGGGATCCTGACGCTCGAGGTTGGCTGGATAACGGGTGAAGGTGCAGGGATGTGACAGAAATGAAGAAAACATTTCAACCGCATCTGAGAGGAGAGCTACATAGAACAGTCGATTACGAAAAAGCAAAAACACGCTCGGTTGACTGTCGCATACTAAAGGCCAGTAATCCAAAAATACATTCATTCACAAGTTACATACTGGAGAGCAATCTTAAATGCTGACCTTCGATATATTGAAAGTTTTTGTAGGCCTTTAAGCCTTTTAATTAAGGGGATAGCCTCAAATGTTTGGACGCGGATAATTTTATCTATAAGATATTGATAGAATGCTAATTAATTTTCGATACTTTTTAGTAGCACACGGGTAATTATATGATAGATAGGGACAGCTTTGGAGCGGCGAGTTGTGAGTGGCGCCCCTGTGGGGCGCCGACGAACAACGAGCTGCGCCTGGTAATCTAGCCAGTTACCAAAGTATCAACAATCCGAGACGGTTGAATGCGAAATATATAGAGTCTCGTTTGGTTTTACCGAAATTATCTTTCGTTTAGAAAAAGGAGGACATGTTTAAAGGTGCAAATCCATAATAGTCATTTATAGCGAACTTCTGCTTCCTGTGAAGAGTGATTGTCAGTCAGGAATATAGAATAATTAAAAGCAACACAAGTAGTCCTTTGACTCTTTTGAAGACTGTGAGGCGAATGAAGATCAGTCTTTGGGGACTCTTTCAACGGTTATACTTCTGTCTTTTTTTTGCATAAAACGCACATAAGACTATTTTATTTTTAGTCAGTGGTTCAGTCGAGGGCATAGCGAGTCTGCCTCGACGAGCGTTACTAGTGATATTTATAACTCAAGAAATCGGAGAAAGTGATATGTGCGTAGTATCCCTTCCGCGTCGGTAGCAACGACTGCGGCACGTCAGGTGCTTCGGTAAGATCTTAGGAGAAGTACGTCACCAAAAGATATACCCGTCAGTTGAGTTCCATTTTAATAAGTAGAGTCAGTTGGGGTAATTCGGATCAAAATGGCAGTGATTGAAAATGTTTTGATTCGTTAATCGTTGTTAGTTGTAATAGAGAGATTATTTTTGTATCGCGACTAGAACAGAACATGCTC
>CAJNOJ010000255.1:5050-42790 GCA_905250025.1 Adineta ricciae
TTTTCGATTAATTTTATAAAAATCTTCATGAAGTAATTCATCTTTTGTAAAAGTACCTTGAAGAGAAGCAACAATTAAAGCTGCATAATAACGACAACAATCAATGGCCTTCTTATCACCATGTGTTATTTTTGCACTTATTCCTGAATATTCAATGGCTTTCGAAGGATTTTGATAGAAGAAAAGTGGAACAGGTGAAAGACGCATCAAAGCTCCATTTCCTGCAACACCATCGTTACTACAATTAACATTGAATTTGTCAAGTAATTCTTTATTTTCACTTAATTGATCGATTTCATCAAGATCAATTTGATTTTCTTGTGCAAATTTCTTTTGACGCGATTCAAATTCTTGAATTGATTGTCTCGTTGCTGTTCCAATATCAAAACATTGTCCTGTCGATGACATATATCCATGTCGATACCACCATTTATATCGAACTAATTGATCATATGGGATAAAATCTTGACAAACAATTAATGAAATCGCTAAACAAATTGCCATTGATGTATCATCAGTGAACTAAAACAAATAAAGAATTGTTTTTCTTTTAGAAATTCTATTTCGAAAATCTAACTTGTCCTTTTTCCAAACCCCATGTTCCACCACCTTGAAGATCTTTAACGGGATTTTCTTTTAAATAAGTTTGTGGTCGAAATTCAACATGAGCCCCAAGTGCATCGCCAATGGCCAATCCAAATAAAGAACCTTTGATACCATTGAGAATTCGTTGATCGATTGAAAGTTTTGAAATAAGAACTTTGTTTTCATTCGTCAAATCGATTTCATCTGGTTTTATTATTTGTTGACGATTAGTTTCATCATGAAATTGCAGATCAAAGCACTTTGTATCCATTATTCGAGTTTTTCCTCGAAAATCTTCTTTTTTTCTTCGCTGTAAGAAATGAAAAGAAAACGATGTCGACTTACCTTTTTATATTGGTTTCTTCCAACAAGAAAGTGTCACATGGATAGAGAAAAATAATTCTAGTCGAGACAAGTTTTTTTCTTCTTCCGAGATAACCTTATCGCTTTACAATGTTATTTTACTTCTGTGTGCTCTTTTGAAGAGTTCTTTCGTGTTTATTTTAGGTTTTAACAAGAAAAATACAATTGAAATCACACTGAAAAAATCTCTGTCGATGTGAAAACTGATTTTTTGCAGTAGTGTCAAATTTGAAACTTGAATTCGAATATTCAATTAATCGATAGCTCTGATTTCCCGATTTGTTGGAGAGTGCGTAAATGCACTGGTAGCGTGGGTACCAAATGCACGACAATAATCAAACTGGGAAAACGAACATTTTCTTCTGGGCTTCTGATACTGTATGTTCTTCAATCGGATGAAAGCGGAAAAGAAGTCGAGACAGTCTGTAAAATTGATTGTTCATTAGGATTTAATTCGCTTTTTACGAATAAAGGTCGTTCACTATTATTTGCTGTGGAACAGGCTCTATGCTAAGCTACCTTAACCTATCCTAACCTATGTTAATGTATGTTATTTAGAAGATTGGATGATTTGGTGATATTGTTTTTTCTGTGATGATTATGCATTGCGTGCACTCATGATCAGGACACCAGGGTATTTTTTGGAACAGCCTTGACGGCAAGCTTTTTTTGTTGTGCATCGATGTTGCGCGAGGGCTGTTTTTGGTGTTTTGACAATATTATGACAATGTACGCATTGTATTTGCTGGCGTTTGGAGTCGAAGTGCTTTTCTTTGTCTTGGTTGTAGTTTGGTTGAATCTTGCGCATCTTTGCTTATGCTGATTTTTTATCGAATGTATCTAGTATTCGTTTTTGTGCTTTTAGTTTCCAATTAACACTTTTTAGCAATATCACTTCAAGAGAAAGCTCGTGGGAGGTGTCATCTACTGGCCTTTGTTGAATCTGGATGCAGCCGGTGCATGTGGTTTTGTTTGGACACCATGTCATTTGTTTGAATAGCTCCCCGCACAGTGGTATGTAGGCTTTTACGTCTGTCCTTTTAATACCTGATGGTGGACACGAGTGATAGGTACGGCGATGCGGATATTTTTTATCTGGAGATATCTCTTTTTTACAATGAGTGCATATAATTATTTCGGTCATAAGGTTATATTTTTTAGGTGCAGTGCTCTGTCTGTCGCCGATTGGCCTTTTCGAAGGGCCTCTCTGTAGCCTATGTCAAGATGGGGATGATCGCGGATGTCTTTCTCAATTTCTTCACAATATTGTTTTAGATTCTCGACTGGTATGTCAAAACTTCAGATATATGTTGCCCCTGAATCAGTTCGATGCTTCCATTTTGAAGGTAGAATGATGGAATCGTTAGGAAGTACTAGTTGTGCAACGTCGAAGCTATGTGGATTCACTTTCTCGTTATTTTCAGCAAGTGAAATAAAAATCTTATCTAGAGCAGGATTTTCAATGCGTAGTTTATCTAATAGCTCACAAATCTTGGCTGGTCCACCGTCTATCGTTCGTAAATGTTGATTGGTTTTCAACCATAGAAGAAATTCGGACTGATCGAAATATGCAGTTTTGCGAAAAGATTCATGGGAATCTAATACTATTGTATCTACGCGTGTCTTTTTATCGATTGGTATGTCTGGCGATCTGAATCTTTTGTTGCTTGCTTTCGCTTCTACATCTACAATTATATTATCTAATAAGATCGACTCATTTAACATATCGCTACTCATGCTTTCTTCGCTTTCCTTATTCTCATCATTCTCATATAATGTTAAATTTAAGATCTCTGATGATCTCACTACTGCCGTGTCCTCTATTGCTAAACTATTCTCAAGAAACAAACTATGTGACGCAGCAAGAGAGATAAACCAGGAACGAAGCGCTTGTTCATATTTCCATTGGCCAGTGGTTGATGGATGTAATCCGTCTTCCACGCGCATATCCCCTGATCCTAAGCACGCATCAACAACATCAAAATCCAATTGCTTGGATAAGATCTGAAGACGCTCATTGAATTGGCGGTGAAAATCTCCGATGTCTGTCGCCGAGATCAATCTCGTTGGTTTCCATCTTGGAGATAACGCCAACTAACCAATCGCTCGGATATTAGAGAATGACTGACGAATGAATGATATGATTTCACTACAACGCTCCAAGGAAATATCTACTCGATGCCGTGCCACATCATTGGTACCTAACGAAAAAACGATGAAATCTTTATTTGTTACCTGGTTAATGCCATCATGCGTTCTGAACCATTTAATCATTTTATAAATGTCACAGCCAGATTCATAAGATAGTTCAATATCAATTAAATTAAATTTTTTAATCATGTAAGTACGTATACGAGAACACATGGAATCCGATAATATAATCCCTTTGAATTTGTTATCATTATCGTCCTTGTGATTGTAAGTATCATTAGTAACTTTAGATGTTGACAAGCGACAAGAATTTCGATGACGTCTATGATGACATTTCATGTTTGATGGTAACTTTTGAGTACTTGAATGTAATGGTGAACTGGAACGTGATTTCGATGATAATTTTGATAATATTTCGAAGCGATTAATTAAACAATGGTATCGTTGCATCGTCAGTTTTTATTTTTGTAACATTTTTCGCACGATAAATATCATGACGTGCACGTGGATTCGAATTTGTCTGATTATCATAGCATATAATGGTCAATTTGCGAAGGAAAACGTAGTGAATCATGCTGTTGACGTTGATTAGTAATGTTGGTGTACCTGCCTGAAATTTAGAATGAAAACTTTTATAGGAAAGGTTTGAATTTGTACCAAAAAATGAAACACAAGACATAATGTGTTAGCGACAACAGTTAGTAGATAGTTATCGCTAACCTTCTCTCTTTCATGTTCTGTCATCACACGTCTCTCATCTGGTTCAATATCACATGGAGATCCTTTTTCTTTTCGTTCTTCTCGTTTTCTATATTTCGTTCGCTATGTTCTCTATTGTTCGTGTCCCCTGTCTGACCGCTCTGTGAACTTGTGTGATCGGTCAGGCAGTTCTCTTTGATCTACGATTGAAGTCAGTCGTGTTTTGTTTTTTCTCTCGTCGATTAAATAAACATCATCACGAAGATCTCGTTCCATCTGTTCAACTCTGCCAATCACGAAGTAGGACAACCACACACCCACTAACCGGAACCGGTACAGATCTCGGCTCTCTGTTGTTTCCGTTCGGTCTATTAACGTCTAGTGGGCAGGAGTCTTGGATCAGTAACGGAAAAGCTAACATGATGAACGTGAATAAATAATAATTTGTTAAATAAGAAAAGATTTTTTTATTTTTTAAAGTGAAAATACTGAAAAGCTTTTTTTAGAATGAGCGATAAATTGAGAAAAATCCTTTTAGTCTTGAAAGAAAGCAATATTGAAATTTGAATAACTAGAGAGAGAAAAAACGTCAAACTTGAATTTTTACGATGATTTTTTAGTCTTTTTATACATGTTTTTTAAAGAATAAATAATTAAATAATTAAATAAATAGGTGAATGGTATATCACGAAGTGAGTAAGTTGATAGCAATTGGTGGCGAGACGTTTGTGAATAGTTGTCTTTCGACTGTAATCGACTGTTCAGTCTCTTTTTCTTTTATACAGAAGTGATGCTCTTTATTTTCGTCTAATTGATTAATAACCTTCTATTGATATTTCTTCATAGAATAGACGGGACCTATCGCGAACATGTCAAATACCGAAACGGCTATACAAGTGAGAGTGCATGTACACATCAAACACGGAAGTATCATTGGATGACGACACAGTATTGCGTAACATTGCCGCTTTTGAATTCTGTAAGCGATTTACTTGTCATAAAAGACGGTGACCTAATTCTGAATCGAATTGGCCAGGTCCAATGCACGAAAAAGTCTTCCGAAGAACAAGTCTCTCTCTCTGAATAGCCACGCTGACGCATGTAGTGATGCATTGAAAAGAAAATATCTATGGCATTTTTTTACTCTGCTACGAGATCTATTTTATACATGTGTGTGTATTATGAACATAAACAACACATACCAAATCCAACTATCATGATTCGTGCTCTTACACATGATTTTCTCATATGTATTAGAGAACAAATATTCCAACAAGCTTCATTTATTTTCTGTGCTACAGGTAATAAGTCTCTTACATACAATGATCTATTTACTTTCAGTACCGATATTAAAAGTGCCATAGTCGCCTCGTGCACATCGGCTGACGATGAATTAGACCTACACGAAGGTTTGAAACAACATAAGAACGACAGTCCAGATCCCGGTAGTTTCTCTCGTTATACATTACCACGTCTAAATGAAGTATTGAAGATGCGTTCAAACGCATTTAAAGATGATTTTGTGGAATCAAAATGTTCTTTTGAATAACAAATCTGATTTTAATCATTTAAGTCTTTCTTAATCTTCATTTGATTGATCAAAGATTTGGTCTGTTTTACAGAAGATTTACTTTTCTTATCGAAATTATGAAAGAGAATAATGAAGAGATCAAATTCTTATCAAACAAAATTCGAAAATCGATCGAATTTTGTCTCTGAAATTTATTTTTGAAGGTTTTTCCGTTTCCAAAATTTCCTTTTTTTATCCTTGAAGAGTTTCACAATTTGTGCCAGAGAATTGTGATCCACAATAACAGAAATACGAATTTCCATTATTATAACATGGACGATTGTTTCGACACGGATTCTGGGCACAAGTGATTCCAGCTAAATGAAGAGTTTCTCAAAAATTGGAAGAAATAAGAAGAAAAAAAACTGAACCTGGAGGAGAAGTTGATGATTGTCCCGGATTTATTGGAGGATTTGTTTGACCAGGAAATAATGTTGCAGTTGATTGAGGAGGATTAACTGTTGGATTTGTTTGACCAGGAACAACTGAAATTGAATATTCAATTTGAATTTGAAAAGAAAAAACAAAAGAAATATTTCACCTGTTCCTCCAACAGCATTTTCACATTGATCACCGGTATGTGTTGATGGACATTGACAACGTGCTCGATTATTTTCAACAACACATGATCCCGAATTACAATAACCATCAGGTAAATAAGAACAAATAATATCAGTTGTTGTTGAACCTGTAGTTGTTGTTATTGTTGTTGTTGTTGTTGTCGGTGGTGCTGTTGTTGTTTCTTGTTGTTGACAACGAGATCCTTCATAACCTGTTCCTTTACAATCACATTTGGGTTCTTTGCTTAGTCCATCACCCTCAACTGTACAAACACCACTATTGTAACAATAGTTAAAACAGACTAAAGATATAAGAGGAAGTTTTAGAAAAAAAGAAATGTTTAAATGAATTTTACCTGAATATTCTCCACAACGTGTTCCGTCAAATGGATATGGACATTTACACGCTAATTTCTTTGTAGTTTCATCTAGATAACATACACCAGCATTTTTACATAAATCAGGAACAAAAGTACACGGTGTATTTCTTGTCATGATTCGACTCATCAATGGAACTTTTTCATTTGATTTTCGAATTAAATTACAATGTTCACCTTCCCATTCAGGTAAACAATAACATATTGGTTGATCATTTTCAATTAAACAAATTCCATTCTCATTCGAACAATAGTTCAAACATCTTGGATCATTTGATGGATATGATTGAACCAAATTTTGACACAACAATATTCCAAAGACGGTCAATTGAACAAACATCTTTTCTTTCTTTTTCAAATTGGGATCGGAAAAAGAATTTGTTATTCGTGTGTTTTTATACGAAATCTTCTATTTAAAGATGATTTTGTGGAATCAAAATGTTCTTTTGAATAACAAATCGGATTTTAATCATTTAAGTCTTTCTTAATCTTCATTTGATTGATCAAAGATTTGTTTTGTTTTACAGAAGATTTACTTTTTTTATCGAAATTATGAAAGAGAATAATGAAGAGATCAAATTCTTGTCAAACAAAATTCGTAAATCGATCGAATTTTGTCTTCGAACTTTATTTTTGAAGATTTTTCGGTTTCAAGACAAAAAGAGAAAATCGGATTTATCCTTGACGAACTTCACAATTTATGCCAGAGAATTGTGATCCACAATAACAGAAATACGAATTTCCATTGTTATAACATGGACGATTGTTTCGACAAGGATTTTGGGCACAATTGACTCCAGCTAAATGAAGAGTTTCTCAAAAATTCGAGGAAATAAGAAGAAGAAAAACTGAACCTGGAGGAACAGCTGATGATTGTCCTGGATTTATTGAAGGATTTGTTTGACCAGGGAGCAACGTTGGATTGGGAGTTGGTGAATTTGCTCCTCCTTTAAAATCATTTCGAAAATTTCAAGAAACCAATTTAAACAAAATAGAAGTTTTACCTAATATAGGTTCATCACAAAAATCTCCTTGATATCCTAATCCACAAATACATTTCGGACGACCATTAACAATGATACATGACCCTTGATTACACATTTCTTTCATTGGTGCACAACGGGGATCGAGTGTTGTTACTGGTGGTATTGTTGTTTCAGCTCTTCCACATTGTAGACCCTCAAAACCTGTCCCATTACAAATACAGAAAGGATCTCCATCTGGATTTAATTTGCATAAGCCATTGTTTTTGCAAAATCCAACACACGCTACAAATCGAATTTGAAATGAAATTTCAAAGAAAATCTGAAAAAACATACGTGATTGTTCTTTGCATCGTCTTCCAGTAAATTCTGGTTTACATTCGCATGAATATGAATTATTTAGAAATCTGCAAATACCACCATTTAAACACATATTTGGAGGTGCTAATAAACATTCTGGACTTCGTACACTTGATCTTTCCATAACTTCTCCTTCTCCTTCTTCTTCTTCTTCAACAGAGAAATTTTCTTGTCGAACTAAATCACATCGTTCACCTTCCCATTCAGGTAAACAATAACAAACAGGTTCATCTTGTTTAATAACACATACGGCCTCGTTTGAACAATAATCTTTGCATTTATTTGATGGATAAGCAATTACCAATGGAAGAAAAACGCAAATGAAGAGTCGAACGAACATTTTTTCCTTTTTTCGAATGATGAAAATCTCATCGATTTATATATTTGACAGATTTATTTGGATTTGAATTTCAACTTTGAAAAGATTTATTTGATAAAAACAATATTTTAATCAGAAAATCAACGAAAAGATTAAAAATCCTTTTTCTTCTTTTTGAACTTTATTAATCTGTAAATGAATAGAAAAATATTTTTTTCTCCTTGATCAATTCCAATACAAAAGAAGAAAATTTTGTTTTTTTATTTTCCAATCCAAAATCGATAATTCAACAAAATCGAATAATCTGGTTTTTCAATGCGATGAAATTCTTCAATTGTTCGTTTTCCTTGTTTTATTTGACATTTAACACAAGAACATTTCTCTTCAGGATAAATACTTCCAAATAATTGATCCCAAATTTTAAAAAAGAATCCCGTATGATATGGACGATTCTTTGTTGATACTGCATGATGTAAATAATGTTGATAGGATGTATTTAATAACCAATGATGAGCATCTGGATAGGAAAACTCATATCCCCAATGAAGATAAATTCCATAACCATAAAAAAATATTGAAAATTGAAAAAAAAGTAAATCAATATTTATTGGAATTAATAATGGAATTAATAATAATGGTGATGAACCAATGATTTGATCAATATAATCTTCAGCTATAACGGAAAATGGTGATGGATTATAAAATTGATGATGAGACTTATGAATATTCCATAATGAATCTATTTTATGTCCCAATCGATGATAATAAAATTCAAATAAATCAACAAATAACCAACTAAGAAAAAAAGATAAAGTGAAATAAATCCAACCATATTGATCAATTCCACAATAACTTTCAATTTTCTTTTTTGATATTAAATATAATGTTAATGATGGACAAAATGTTCCTGAAAAAATTCCTTTTAACATTAAAAGAATTTCTGTTCGAATATTTTCTGGACTTGGATATTTTGGATTTGTTTTTTTTAACCATTTTTCATATGTTATATTAACATATGAATAATAAAATATAATTGATGTTAATATCATTATTGAAATAAATCCAATTAAACTTAAAATAAACCATGTCCAAAGAAAATGATTTCCAAAATATGAACTGATTTCACATAACATTTTCTTTTTTGTTTATTTCACCATTGAATCTCTCACGCCATACTTTTATATATTCATCGATAAGAATAACAAAAGTAAATTTTTCTTTCTGTCTGCATCACATAAGTCGAAGAAGACGATGACACGTGTTCTTCTTTATACTGTAAATATACGAAAAAGAGAATCAGTAACTTCATTTATACTTCAAATCAACTATAAACATTGAATAAACTAATTTTCTTGAAAACGTTATGAATTGAAAATCAATTTCAGTTTTTTTTGTATTCAATGATTGTTTAAAATATTCAAACCATCTTCATTAATAATAACTTTATCTTAATTATCTCCTTGATATTAATGTCAGATTTGATGTTCTACCTGATATACAATGTATATTTCACATAAATAATCTCTTGTGAATCCTAAAGAACTTATTTACAAATCTGAAATATAAACTGAATAATCGTTATCAATAATTATAAAAGTAAGATCATTAAACTGATTTAGTAGCTTTCTTCTTTCATTTTCTATTAAATATGAACAGTCAAACGTGTTAGTAAGACCATCAATTTTTCTTCCATTTCTTTCTTTTTATATTTTCATTATCGTTGAAAGCACGACTTTTCATAAACACCCATTCAGTTTCTGAATTGACCTTTTTTCTCTGATGTTTCTTGTTAATTGTGATATCATAAAGAATGAATGATATTCTCTCTGTGATGATACATTTCAAAATACTTAACAAATCGGAACATCATTTAAATATAGTGCGTTCACACAATAGATAAGATAAAGTTAACGAAAGTTATTCGAAATAAAGATTTATAATAAAAACGATTCAAAATCGATAGAAATTCTATGATATTCATCGCCGTCAAGTTAATTTTTTTCGTATTTTATAGATCAGTGTACAATGTACCGTAAACCGTTTTTTTTTATCGCGTATTTATAAATATTATTTTTGATGCTTTTTTTCCAACACTTCACTTTGATTTTATACACACAAAAAACTCTATTCGCTTCTTATTGATTCTATCGCTCTTTTATTTTTCTCTTCTGCGTTGTCTGTGGTCGAAAGAATATCCGATAGATGCTGCATAAACATTAATACTGTTGACGATATGTCATTTTTTTATGTCTAGTTTTTTCTTTTTTATTCTAATATAAGAAAGCGGCGACAGTTGTTCTTCTCTCGTTTCCGCTTTTATATAGACTTTGAGAAAAATAGAAATCCACCATAAAATCAGACAGCAGAATATAGAAAAATATGAAAACCATCCTTGCCTTTTCTCCAATTGTCTCCAACTAGAGATATCACACTTCGTATTTTCTATATTTATACTTCGAAAACAATTGTAAGTCCTGGTTTGTGATTTTCTGCCTTTTCTCTTTTCTTCAGAGACGTTTCTTTCTATGCCTTTTTCTCTTTTATGCTAATAAACAATATGAAAGAAATTCTTTCTTTTAAACGGTCAGAGGAGTAGAGTGGGCAGGTCGTGGTAAATGTTTTTCCGTTTTGAAAATGGAATGATTTGTCAAAAAATAGCTACAGTAAAGTGCAGTTTTCGTCGAAGAATATTGTGCTTCAAAGAAATCATGAGATTCACATAATTTATCTATCGATCAAAATCTATAATAAGAAAAACCAACGAGCTTTTTGAGGTACTTTGAATGATTCATGATTTATTTTGAAAAAATAGTTCGTGATCTTCTGGTTGTGTTTAGAAAGAATATTTATTGCTTCTTGGAGAACAATATCATACTGACTACCTTATTATCTAGGGTTGTTAAAAGAGTCTCTGCGACGCCAGCGAAAAAAATTTTCTCGTTTTGTTTTTGAAATTGATCCATCTGGTTCAAACAATGAAATTTAAAATATTAAATCATTTATGGTGCAATTAGTAAAAGCGGAAGCGAAAATGTACTTTCGAATTTAGACGCGAGTGCGAGGATGAAAATATGATTTTCGTGGAGCGAATTCTCTGTTTGCATCATGCATTCGTATCTATAAAGTAGATTCTATCGTTAATAAACTGGAACTTGTTTTTTTGATGTGTACATCTTTGATTTTGAAAGAAAGGAACATTTTTCTTGATAGTCTCTCGCACTAATTTTGTTTTTCAAAGTTGAATGAATATTCAGTTGTTGCTTTATTTCAGATAAACAAAAACAAATCTATTTATTATCAGCAGTGGCAAAGTTCTACAATAGCAGAATTCTAGAATTTTGCTAAAATGTATAATTATTAGTTTCTTATTTAACAAGTATAAGAAAAACAAAATTCTTCAGAAAACTACTTCTTTACATCAGAATTGTGCATCTACGCGTGTCGACTGTAGTATGAATATAAAAGATCTAAGCAGAATTGTTTTTCACAGCAGAATTCATCCAGAATTTTGGATTCTCTNAATAATAAAATATAATTGATGTTAATATCATTATTGAAATAAATCCAATTAAACTTAAAATAAACCATGTCCAAAGAAAATGATTTCCAAAATATGAACTGATTTCACATAACATTTTTATATACAATGAAAGTCTATACGACATCACACCATACTTTTATATTTGTATACAGAACGATCGATAAGAAAAGAAGAAAAAAAAGTGTTTACATTCTTTCTTTCCTTAACATATATTAGGTAAAAGAATACACGTGGTCAGAAAATGTTCTGTTCTAATCGCTATACAAAAAAAAATCATAATTGAAGACAAGAATATTTGTAATTGTATAGAATTCTATAAAGAATTTTTTTCTATTCAATTATTTAGATACAAACAATGAAAAAATAACGATTACGTATAATATTTACTGTTGAAATATGAAGGCTAAGAAATAGTGTCGTTTGTATAGTTTTGTTCAAAAAATTTGAAGAAACTTTTCTCAATCTCCACATAATAGTAATAAGAGTATAGTCTCCAAACAAAAATTTACATGAGAATTGATTGTTATTATATTGTTTTGAATATGTATTCATATCGCCATTGAATAGATGTATGTATATACTATATGTTGGAAGAAAAGCAAGAAGAAAAGGAAAATATCATACATTACAATATATGTTTTCATTTTATTCGTCTCTTTTCTCAATACATTCGATAAAAGCGTTACTTATGACAAAAAATATGTTTATATATGTGGTTGTATATTTCAAGGAATAGATAAGAGAGGATAAGATATATATACTTTGATAAATATTCCATGATATGGAAAACTTTCCATCTCATACAAAGCTCTATGATATATATGAATATCATTCATAGATATTATATAAACGTACATATTTTATGTCAAAATTCTGATAATGTTATGAACTAAGATAAGATAAGATGAGATTTTATTTGTTTCTCATGTTTTTTAATAATTCATGTTCCTGACGTTCATAGAAAAATATATAGAGAATAAGTTATGTAAAAGTTGTCATTAAATTTGTTTTAATAATTGTGAATTCGATATAAATCTTCTCTGTATTTCTATTTTTGCTTATTGTCTATTCAAAATGAATATTGAATTTTTTTCTTCTGTCTTCAGATTGAATTTCTAATATAGTTACTTCATCACTATAATATCTTATTCTCCTTATAAATAATCTGTAAATTATTCTAAAATGAACAATGAAAAGTATATTTCAAAAGATTTTTGATATAGTATTTAAATAATCAGAAAAGTTGATGTTTATTATAGATAAAAATGAATGTAGTTCAAATTTCTATTGCATTTCTGTTACTGATGTTGACGTTTTCAATTTTGACTACTTGTAATGATTTAATTACTATTGATTCAGAACAAACGTTCAATATTAAGGAAACGAAATTATCAAGAAGAAAAAAAGACGCTTTTGGTGGACGAGCGATATTGAATATAATAGATAAATCTTTAAATATGCTGATGAATTTTGGCAATAGAAATCTTACTGGTGCTGTTTCGGATCTTACGTCGCTTCCTGAACTAGTTCTTGCCTATAAATCTACGTCAACATGTGCACTAGAGGAAAAACTAAATACAATTTTGAATAAACTTGAGAAAAATGCACAAACAATTAAGCAGATTCCCTTTCATAATGAATGTCTACACATAAAAGAGAGATATGTTACACTCTCAGATAATATACAAAGATTATTAAGACTTTATCGTACGTTTCTTAAAAACGAAGATAATAGAGAATAAGCAAGACATCAAACAAATATGACATGTCTAAAGGATGCAAATGGAATTGGTTTTCTTAGAAGTTGCACTCATTATGAATCAAATCTCATTACTCAATGGAAAGAAAAAATAAAACAGTTAGCATGTGATATTGTATTCTTGATAAAACGATGTGAAGAAATGCATGGTGGTTTAACAAAATTAGATCCTAATAGATTTGCAAATGAAGTAGAAAAAATCCTTGAATATTACAGTGAAACCACTACTTTAAAAGAGTTTGTAAATGACAAGGGATCGTATGCCTTAAGAAATGTTGTCAAAAGGATTTTAAATGAAACTAAATCTCCTGATAAAACTAAAAATTTTAAATAATAAGTTTAGTTATTTTAATTGGGATGTCATCTCCTATCCTTCAAAAATCACAGAAGAAGATCATGGAATCATTTACTATCATGAGTCGTCACATTGTGGCTCAATATTCTTTAAACGTGAATTTTATTATGAAAGAAATATATTAGTATCATGGTGTATTCCAAACAACAAGAATTCCTATAATATTAGTGAAGAATTATATGAGAAGAACGCACAAACAACTGCACTGAAATTTTATCGTGCAAACGACGAAAAGTTAAATAATGTTTTAGTGACGAGCTACGGTGACTGTGACCGCTGGGGCAGTATTTATTCCTACATGAAGCATGGTGTACCGACCGAATTAGACTATAATGGAGCGGGAGACCAATGTTATCATTGGTATGAAGGTCAACAATGCATGGTTTACAACAGGAAGATGATTTTTAAGAAGAATTATGATTCACTTTGTCGATGCTCATATAGTATATTCGCATCGTGGTAGACTGATGACATCGAAATGAAAAAGTCCGAATTCTCAATCGATTCACTCATTTTCAAGCAAGGTCGAATACGAGTAAAAACTCAATATAACATCAGACTATTTGGTCATTATAAACAATATATGGAAAAAGATGATTATAATTGCTTTGAAACATGTAAATCGGAAAAGCAATGTACTGCCGCTACATTCTATGCACCATACTTACACAATTGCATACTTACACAATTGCATTTTTTCACAAGAGGATTCACCAAAATTATTGAATCAGATTGGATAGCATATATCAAAGATCAACGTAGGAATTGACAGAGTTTTAATACTAAAACTATATCTCTATCTATTTCCAGTCAAATGAGTTTATATACGAATTTATCCATCTTTCACATTTCTCTTTCGTTACGATTAAAAATGTCATTTTTTCTTCAGTTAGATAATGAGAATTGATGAAACTATCCGAACCTATCTAAATGATTCAGGTTATGCTGGCGATTGGACCGACGAAATGGTTAGAGATCATGACGTGCGTATATGCGTTGGATTGCCTTTGTGGATCTGGGTATTTACAGTTACTATGATCATGAGTGGGAAACTGAATATGTATCTTTTATTTACTTTCATGTTGTTTTCGTTCAGTTTTTGACACATATGACTAAAACATATATCCTACTCTCCTTAACTAACATCTAATCTTAATAAAAAGAATTTCTACCTTAATCACTCTTATTATTCTACATATCTTCCTTCATATCCTCTAGATAATATTATGTTGATATTTGTGATTTAATTCAAATCTTTAATAGTATAGAAAAAAAGGAGAGCAAAATTAGAGAACTTGTCCTTGTTTATCACCCCACCATTGAAGAAGAAAATTTTCAATTGTTGTTGGTTGAACTTGTGGACATTTTTTGTTTAAAGTATCTTCATAATCAAATTCTCCTTGTATTAAACTTACATGAACTTGATACATAAATTTCTTCATAATATCATCATTTGTATCTTTTGCAAGTTGAACAACTTCATCTATAGATGAATATTTTACATGAAATTGTTTTCCTCGAATTTTCTCTCCTAATTTGATTAATTCATTCCATGTAATTCGACTTCCAATCATACCTGTATATTCATCCCATTTATCAAGATCAAGTGCAGCAGCAACAAATTTACCCACATCATCAGCACGAGTAATACAAAATGGTTCATTTCCTGTTCCAAAAAGATCTGCTTGACATTTATTAAAATCTATACCAACAGTAAGAGAAGGTAATGATGCACTTGCTCGTTGTGGTGATGCAAAATAATCCATAAAAATTCCATTAACAAATATTGTATATTCAATTCCAGAAGCTTTCACCTTTTCTCGAACAGGTAATTTGAGAAATTTATAAAGTTCAATAGGACTCGTTTCTTCATGTTTTCCAGCCCATTCTGATGGGGCAAATCGTTTCACTTTCGCTTCTAATGAAGCATTAAGAAGATTTATTTGAGAATAAATTGATGATTCATCAAGAGAAATTAATGTCACAATTACAGTGTGAACTCCTTGTAATTCTTTTACCAATAATTCATGATTGGAATAATCAACTTGAACAACAATAACACCTTTTTCTGTTAAATCACTAAGTGTCGAAGGATCTTGACGAGAAAATACTTTAACAATAAATTTCTTTGTATTAACAATACCATCAACAATATGTCGACCAATTCCTCCAGTACCACCAGCAACCACAATTATTCGTTTTCCTTCAACAGCCATTAAATGAGAAATTCACAGGAAAAATCAATTGAATCAATATTTATATACATTGGGATTTTGTGTACTTTATGACGCACTTTATATTCGACATTGTAACAATGATTCATATCGATACGCTTGAAAGAACGATAAACACATCAAGTTTCATAGAAGGAAAAAAGACAAAAATCTTTTTAATACGTTTAATACATACGTATATTAAACAGATGTAGATGTCACTATATTGTTTCTTTCATTTATTTTATTTCAATATTTATCAATCTATGGATGATTTGGAAATAAAATTCATTGAACACATAAATCAAATGTTAATCTTTGTTTTACATTCATAAGATCAAGAAAAAAAAATGAAAACAATTGAAAATCCTTGAAATAAACTCAATTCCATTCACAAAGCAAAATAAACAATCAATTCTTAACAGAGACATTTGTTAATCATAATCAAATTTTACAATATCTTTTATAACACACGGAAATTTAATAGAAAATTAACTTTTACATTCAGTTACAAAGAAATTTTTCTCTTCTATAAGAATCTCGAGGATTTCAACGTAAATCGTTCATTGCTATGATAAAACATTGCTTTATTTAAAAACTTCTTCTATAACGAAAAATCAATAATTTTGTTTTCAACGCTGATTTTACAAATTTTCCTTTTTTTTACCGATCATTGCGAAGAATTACTTATATCTATAAATCATTGTTTTATGTAGAAGTTTTTGAATGAAATGTTGTCAATTATTTATCTTCGATCGTGTATTTGCCAATAAGACAAATTAAAACGATTGCGTAATTTATTCGACGTATTTTCGTTCGAGTTTGTCAAATACACAAAATTGACCAGCATTTCAAAGATTTTTTTTCTTTTATTGACCGAAGTGAATCTTTTGATGACTTCGTCTCATGAAATCGCACAAGAACATCATTAATGTGTCTTATTTTGAAGTTGTTATTTCAAAAAAGAAAATTTCATTTGTGATGGGAAATAAAAAAAACAACTGTGTGTACATGGTTAAGATGTTTCTTGTAACAATTGAAGTATCTGAAGGGCGTCTAAGAAGTCTTTTATTCGAATGGCGTGATTATTATTTATTGAACTTTATCATTTCTTTTTTACTTTTATAAATGCCTTGATTTCATTTTAAAATATCCACTTTAATACACCCACTTTTTGTTATTTTATAGTGACAAATCGATTACTTTCGATGTACATTAACTAGAGTACATCACTTAAGAAATTCACAGAAATACAAACAAAAGAAAAAGACAGAAGGAGAAAGAAGAAGAAAACGAAGTGAAATATTCATTCTTTTAATTGCTTGAATAAAAGAAAGACAAACCATTAATCGAAATATTTGACATTCTTTATTATTTAACGAAAAGACCAATAAGATCTTATGCTCGAAACAATCGCTTTTGAAATACCAAATTTAGACCTTCCACCAACCGAAGTTTGTTAAATAATCCAATGTTCAAATTTATTTAAAAAAGTTTTACTTTAGGTTCCACAACGAATTTCCGAAGGAGATAATGTTAGACCAAAACGAATTCCAAAACCTCGCTCCAACAAGCATTCACCTACTCAAACAAATCCTAATTTAAATATTAATCTAGGATCGGTGCCAACAGTAACAAGTTCAACGTAAAATTTTATATTTCTTTTTTATTGAAAACATATTTCGATTTCTTTTCTAATTTTAGAACGAAAGCTACAGCTAGTGCGACAAAATGTTCATTACCTTTGAAGATTTTCATCTCAACACTAATTGCATTAGTTGCAGCAGCTGGAATTGTTGGTCCAGCTGTCTATTTCAGTCAACAAGGTACTAATCATCCATTGATTATTTAAACTTTGTCTATCCTATACTGCATTTAGCAAAAACGACGACTGTAGCTGTTGCACGTCTAGCTGTCACTTCCCAAACAACTAGCACAACAACGACTACGGATACAACGAGTACTACTGAAACGACTACTACCACCACCAGTACCACTACTACTAGTGAAACCACTACTACTAGTACCACTAGCACAACTAGTACATCCACTACCAGTGAAACCACTAGTACCAGTTCAACGAGCTCAACTTCCACCACGGATACCACCAGTACTAGTAGTACAAGTACCACTAGTACTTCGACAACTAGTGAAACAACAAGTACTAGTAGTACCAGCACGACTAGTACTTCTACGACCAGTGAAACAACAAGTACAAGTAGTACCAGTACTACGAGCACTTCTACAACCAGTGAAACCACAAGTACGAGCAGCACAAGTACAACGAGCACTACGAGCACCAGTACTACAAGCACGACTACCACCACTGACACCACAAGCACAAGTAGTACCAGTACCACCAGCACTTCTACAACCAGTGAAACCACAAGTACAAGCAGCACAAGTACAACTAGTACCACGAGCACTACTACGACTACGACGAGCGAAACAACAAGCACTAGTAGCACTAGCACTACCAGTACCACCAGCACTAGTACTACTACTACAAGCACTACTAGTGAAACGACAAGTACAAGCAGCACGAGTACAACCAGTACGACTAGCACCAGCACCACTACCACTAGCGAAACGACGAGCACTAGTAGTACCAGCACGACTAGTACTTCTACAACCAGTGATACCACGAGCACAAGTAGTACCAGTACAACAAGTACTTCTACAACTAGTGAAACTACAAGTACGAGCAGTACGAGTACTACCAGCACTACTACAACTACTACGACCGATACAACAAGTACCAGTAGCACTAGCACTACTAGCACAACCACTACTAGTGCAACAACAAGCACCACTAGTACCAGCACGACAAGTACTACCAGTACTACCACAACCACCACAAGCCAAACAACAAGTACAAGTAGTACTAGTACTAGTACTACTAGCACATCTACTACTAGTGCAACAACAAGCACCAGTAGTACCAGTACAAGTAGCACGTCAACCACCAGCGCGACAACAAGTACGAGCAGTACTAGCACAACGAGCAGCACTAGTGCGACGACGAGCACGAGCAGTACGAGTACAACAAGTACCAGTAGTACCAGCGCGACTACAAGTACCACGAGTACAAGCACGACTACCACTAGGACGACCACCACTAGCGCGACCACAAGTACCAGCAGCACGAGTACCACTAGTACCAGCACTTCGACTACCAGCGCAACCACAAGTACTACTAGTACGAGCACGACAAGTACGACTACGACTAGGACGACCACTACTAGCGCGACAACAAGTACTAGTACAAGTTCAACGACTTCGACTAGCGCCACAACAAGCACGACTACTACAACTCGAACAACAACGACCAGTACGAGTACAAGCACCACATCCAGTGAGTAATTTAAATTTATTTTAACTATATAGTTAGTATTGATAATGTAAGAAAGACTCTTCATGAGACTGTGTTTGAGTTGATTGATACATTGTGTTCTGATCGATTTCAAAATAGAAGAGAAGGAATAAAATATGTTTTTATTTCTAGCTGCTTGTTTGCCCGTGTGTCAGAACGGTGGTACGTGCAATTCTCCTGGAAGTTGTACTTGTACATCGAGTTGGACTGGTGCAACATGTACAACGCGTATGTAGAATGTTTGAAAAGAAAATTCGAATTAAAATCTCTCTTTTAGCCGTGTGTTCTCCAACATGTTCAAATGGTGGTACATGTACTTCACCGAATACTTGTTCATGTACATCAAGTTGGACTGGGTCAAGATGTACAACACGTATGAATAAAATTGAGTTTCTAAATTTGAAAAAATTCTAGACAAATCTCACTTTTAGCCGTGTGTTCTCCAACATGTTCAAACGGTGGTACATGTACTGCACCAAATACTTGTGCTTGTACATCAAGTTGGCAAGGCGCTTCTTGTCAATCAGGTACGAATTTGAAATAAAAAGATTCTTTCTTTGGAAGGAAAGTCTTTCTGTTTGTTTGTTTGTTTTTTTAGCAAAGTCGTGTTATTATGGTAAAGATAAAGTTCGTTTAATCAATGGAAATGAACGTTCAATAGAATCATTACAAATTGGTGATCGTGTTTGGACAATAAGTTCTGATGGAAAATCTTTAATTGAAGATGAAATTATTTTAATGATGCATAATGGACGAAATGTTTCGACATTATTTTATACATTTAAAACAATTGATGGAAATGAACTAAGTTTAACAGATCGACATAATCTTCCAATTTATGATAAAAAAGAAAATCAAATCAAAATTGTTCGTTCATCATTAGTTAAACGTGAACATTATTTATTAATGAATAATTATAAAATTCCAATTGAAAATATTTCATTAAATACAAAAATTGGTTTTTATTCTCCATTAACATTAACTGGTTATTTAACTGTGAATAATATTTCCACATCTGTTTTCTCTGATAGGTAAAACAAATCGATTTCTTTTTCTTTGAAATTTCTCTCTTTTTTTTCAGTTATAAAGTTTCATCCGACACAGTTCAATTTGTATTTTTTCCAGTTCGTATTTATTATCGTTTAACTCGATGGATTTATGGAGAAAAGTATATTCCATTTACTGAAATCATCGATGGACTTCATCCAATCGCACAAATGTATAAAGAATATCAAAGTTTTCTGCGATTTCTCGTTCGACTTCCAGAATATTTCTTTTCAACATTAATTTTAGCTTTAATTCTTCATTTTTTACAAAAATTCATTAAACAATGAGAAGATTTTCTTTTATTTTGTCAATTAATTTAAACAAATATTTATTCTAATTTATCAGTTTGACGTTCTTTTTTTAAAATTTGTCTCGTCGTGTTTTTTTTTCATTTATTCCCGATGATGATGTGAACGGTTCTTTTTTTAATTCGATTTCGTGTTTTGTTCAATAAAATCAATCAAAGAAATCATTTCTTTTTCTATGAGTTTTTTTCTTTTTCTCTCGATGATGATGATGATGATGACGAGAAGGTTTTTTCAAACGAATATTTGTTTGTTTAATTGGAATAACTCGTGTTTTTCTTTGTTTAATCCATTGAATAAGATAAATAATCGAAAGAACGATTCCAATTGTTGCTGGAATTCCCAATCCAATTGATAAACCAAGAATTGTTTTTAAACTATCTACATTTTATCCAAATACAAAGAAGATTTCTTAATCAAATGAAAGACTTACATTCATATGGGGATTTGTCTGTTGTTGTTGTTTGATCTAAAAAGAGAAGATTTTCTTTTTGTGAAATTTCAATGTAAAGATCAACTTGAAGACGAAGGTAATTTTGATGTTAATGTTGGATTTGGATCGATCGTTATTTCGAATGAAGATGTTGATGAATAAGATTCATCTGGAGAAGAAGAAGAAGATGTTGGAAAATGTTCCGTAGAAGTGTCAAATGTTGATTGATCATTGGAAAACTTCAAGAGATAAATGAAATGAAAAGAATTGAAATTTGGAATTTTCTTACAAATAATGGAATTCGAAATTGTTGATTTTCTTGACAAATAAACAAAAGAAATGAAGAAAAGGAAATGTTGAATTTTTACCACAAATTCCTTGTTTTATTGTAATTTGATCAAATGCAACATAAAATTCTTGTTGAAGATTTGTCATATTCACACGATAAATTCGAAAAATAATCTAAATGATCAATAAAATAAGATGAAATGAAATTGAAATGAGAAATTCACTTGAAATGATGATGAATCTGTTTGAAATTGTTCTTTTGCCAAAATCCATCCATTAAAATGAATTTCATCAAATACACGAAGAAATCTTCGTTGATTTTTTTCATTTAAATAATCAATAAAGAGAAGAATAGTTTGAGGTTTAGTTGAATAATAATAAAATGGAAGACAATGTTCAATTCGCTGAGTATTTCTTATTATTGGTGTTATAAATTGTCGATTTTGATCATTTCCAAGTAATAATAATTGATATTTACCTTCTTCACAGAAACTTTCAAACGAATTTTCTGTTAAACATTTCATTTCATTTGATGAATTATAACAAAAGTATAAATCATTCGGATTTGAATCGATTCGATATGGAATTGAACATCGATTTCCATTCTTTGTTGATTTTACTTAAAAAATCCAATCAATAAGAAAAGAAATTTTTCTCTTACAAATCGATGAAACATCAGACCATGGCGAAATTGGTCGTTGAAATGAAAGATTTGAATATGCAAATTATGAAGAAGTGATGAGCATTTCATGTTGATTATCATAAGAACGTAAATAACATGGATCATTTTCATCAAATGTACATTGATAAACAATTTTTTGTAAAATTATTCCATTTATATGAAAAATCAATAAACAAACAAAATCTTTTCAAAGAATTTCTTTTCAGTTAAATTTTCAAGAAAATCAAATTCACTTACATTTCAACATTTCAAAGTAACAACAAAGAAACTCGTTTTCTTTCTTAACTGATAAGAAATTATTTTATCATTAAAATAACAAAAGAAAACAAAGGAGATTTTTATCTTTTCAAATTCAAATTTTTCTTCTCAACTTCTTATTTGATCTTTTCTAATTTTATATCAAAATCAATTTCAATCGTTTTTCTCTTTCTTTTGTTTCTGATATCACAAAAGAAGAAATATTAATCGTTTAAATCATTTCTTATTCGTTTGAACATCAAGGATATCTTATTGTAATTTTAATTATTCTTTTTCTCTGTTGTTATTTCATTTATTAAAGTCATTTTATTATTATCAATTAAAAGAAACATGATGAGAAAAGTGATTTCTTTGGAATTATGACAATTTTGTAATTCGATTTGAAAAAATTCTTCGATATTTCGTGAGATATTCATAAGTTCTCAAAGATTCTACTTATCACAGAATTTATAAAGAATGAAATATTCTTCTCATATCTACACTCTCAAGACTTTCATTATCAATCGATTTGAATCGAATGTATAAGTCGAATGTAGAAACGAAGGTTATTCTAAAATAGAAAAGATGTCACTAATGAAAAATATCCAATCTTCATTGGATATATCTCGTGAGAAATAAAAATCATTTCTCTATTTGTACTTTTTACACTCATTATGTCCTCATTGACTTTTCAATGAAATATAAATTGATCGTTTTTTTTAGAATAATTACTATTCAAATGAAAAACATTCGATTTCAGATAAGAAAAATGTCATTGAAACAATTAATTGAGAATTCTCGAAAATCTCCTGATGAAATATATGGTGAATTATTTCGTGAAGTTCAATTAAAACGAATCTTTTCCGATACAAAAACATTTGTTGATTGTGTTCCAAAAATTTCCTCGGAAGAAATTCTCCGAATTTATAATGAAAAGAAATCTTTATCTAATTTTAATTTATCGAAATTTATTGAAGAAAATTTTAATTTTCCTCATTCTCCAGCGAAAAATTTCTCAAGTGAAAGAAATCTTTCAACAGTTGATCATATCAATCGTTTATGGGAAATTTTATCTCGTCCAGCTGATGAAATAGTTGAAGGAAGTTCTCGAATCGCTCTTCCATATTCATATGTTGTACCTGGTGGAAGATTTCGTGAAATCTTTTATTGGGATTCATATTTTACAATGTTAGGTTTATCTGTTTCATCGAAATATTCATTTTTAATTGAAAATATCATAAATAATTTTGTTTATTTAATTGATCAATATGATTTTATTCCAAATGGAAATCGAACATATTTTTTAACTCGTTCTCAACCTCCATTTTTCGCATGTATGATTCAATTATTATCTCAAATTCATTCAAATCCATCAGAAATTCGAAAGAAATATTTACCTTATTTACATAAAGAATATCTTTTTTGGATGAATGGAAAAGATCAAGTTAATGAAAATGAAATTTTCAATCAAGTATTTTCTTTTTTCTTTTACAAATTCTTTAATGAAAATTTCGATTTCAGCATGTCGTTTGGATTTGTGAAGATGTGATATTGAATCGTTATTTTGATCCATTAACAAATCCACGACCCGAATCTTATCCAAAAGAAGAAGAAGAACGTAAAAAAGCTGAAGAATTATTTGGAATAAGTTCTGAAGAATTTTATTTACATAATCGTGCTGCTTGTGAATCTGGTTGGGATTTTAGTTCACGTTGGTTTGATGATAAAAAAACGAAAGAATTAAATAAATGTGCTTTTATTCTTCCAATTGATTTAAATTGTTTAATTTATTCTTTAGAAAATTATCTTTCTTTTATTTATAATGAACAAAATAATGACGAATTAAGTCAACAATTTCAACAATTAGCAAAGAAAAGAAAAGAAATTATTCAAACTTTATTTTGGTCCAATGAAAAAAAGTTTTTTTTTTTCGATTATGATCCAATTCGAAAATGTTTAAAAGAAGTTTTTTCTTTAGCTGCAGTTTATCCATTATTTTTTCAAATAGCAACAAAAGAACAAGCAGATTATGTTCGACAACATTTAGAAAAAGATTTTTTAAAATCCGGTGGTCTTTTAACAACTCTTGAATGTACAGGACAACAATGGGATTCACCAATTGGATGGGCGCCTCTTCAATGGATTTCATATCAAGCGATGAAAAATTATCAATTTCAACATTTAGCCAATGAAATTCGTTCCAGATGGTTAAAACTTAATGATGAAGTTTTTAAACAAACAGGCAAAATGACGGAAAAATATAATGTTCTTGAACAAAAAGAAGGTGGAGGAGGAAATTATCCTCTTCAAGATGGTTTTGGATGGACAAATGGAGTTTATCTTCGATTATTTTTTGATTAAATTATCAAAAATTTTTCTTTTTTAATAAATTTCGACCTTCTAACGTATTTTATTTAAAGATCAATAAGTTAATTCGTTCATCACGATTGATTTTCTTGTGTTTTTATAAATCAGAGTGAATGTAACACATCGTTTGTTTGTGATAATTTCACTTCACACTGATGAAATTCGATTTCTATTTTGAAAGAGAATAAAAATCGAAATATTCATCTAGTAAGTTGTCGCCATCCATCAATCATGAAATTAAAGAAGAGATGTTTATTTCATTTAAGTCAAAGAAGTTAATCATTATCTTGAGATTGGTTTTTCTTTTTCATTATTTAATCAAAACAAACAAATGTAGATTTCATCATTAAAGTAATCTGATAATCAAATTACAATGTACTTCAGATAAAAACAAAAGAGTTCGGTAAAATTATTAAAATAATAGTTTTGAGTGGTGCACCGATCCGCAGTCGATTGTTAAACAGCAAGAAAATTGTTTCAATGAAGATATAAAATTGATTTTTTTGTCATAATTAAAAATTTCTTTTCGAAGACATTTCTCACTCTTTTGATCGATAAAGAATTCATTTCTAAAATGTGATAAGATGAGTTTTGTCACACGACTTCACTCTAATAGAAAATGAAATGAAATGAAATGAAGAAATGATTTTTTGAGATTAATTTTCATAGAATTTAGAAGAGCATTTCTCATCAATGAAATTCTTAGAAGATTCATTGAAACAAACTTCCAATGAAATATTTCATTAAGAATTTTGTCATATTTTGATCAAGTCCAATTAATATTAATGAATCATTCTCATTTGATAAATTCAATTAGTCATAGAACAGGATGAGATATTTGCTCAATTACAAAATCGAATTCTTCATTAGAGATTTGTGAACATATTCGAACAAAAATATTCTTTACAATAAAATCGAATTAGACAAATCGATATTGTTTCATTTCATTTAATATTTCATCTTTCATTCATCGATGAAATTCAACACATTCTTTGTTTTCAAATCGTTTCCATTTACCTTTTATGTAGAAAACATCAATTAACCTACACAAAGTCTTCTTTCATATGATCAATCAATCTATTTCATCATTTTCTTGAATATTCTATTTTCGAATTACATTTGTGAAGTATCCAAAAGAGAAACAGATGATTAAATTGACAATTCGTTTTGTCATTTCAAATCAATAAACTTTTGTTTTTTCCTTTTGTTAAAAGAGCGTCATTCGACTGAGGATTTGTGTATGAAGAGAAAAGCAATTACATATTTCAATATATGACTTAGGTGAGATTAGATTCGTTTCAAGTTTCAGTATGAAAAAAATACGCGAATCGGTTGGTTTTATGACCTTTTTTGTTCTTGTCTAGATGAATAAAATATCTCAAACAGATTTAGTTTGATATTCATTGTAGAAAAAGAAACGAAAATGCCGAATGGAACATTAGAAGTGATCGTTGTTGAAGGACGAGATCTGAAAGATAAAGATTTAATGGGTCAAAATGATGCTTTTGTTGAAATTTATATTGATAAAAAATATAAACAACGAACAACAACAATATCAAATACAAATAATCCAATTTGGAATGAACGTTTTTCTTTTAATTTACAAAAAAATGATGAAACAATTCATTTTGATGTTTATGATGCTGATCTCATTGGAAGAGATTCAATTGGAAATTGTAAAATCAAACTTAAACATGTTTTTGATGATGGAAAATATGATGAATGGATCAAATTACCTTCGATGTTTGGTCTTTCATCAAAAGGACAAATTCATATTATTATGAATTTTATTGTGAGAATATTTCAAAATAATTTTTCTTAATTGAATTTCTTTTTTAGCCATCGTAATCACAACTCTCAGAATTATTATTTCAACTTATCAAAATCAAAAACTTAAATTTCTTTCTTTCAATTTTCTTTCATTTTCATTAAAATTTAACCAATAGGCCAAAAACTTGGTGATAAAACTTTATTAATTGTATTATTTTGTTCAGTTAATGTCCAAAAACGAGGTATTTGATCAACACTATTCCATGTCCAAATCCCCCATCCATTAAATCGATAATTAAAACTGTCGATAATGACTTTTTTGATTGCTAAAGCAGCAATTGATGCATTTGGGAAATCACCTGTATAAGCACCTGTTTCTCCCATTAGAATTGGTTTTTCACGACTAAGAGCGGCTCCTTCGAGTTCTTTCTGAACATTATTACTCGCATAAACATGTAAATCAGTATAATCAGCAAGACCTTTAATAAGACTTGCTGATCTTAATGGATATCGATCATCAGCACCTACTGGTCGAATTTCAACACCATCAAATCCATCGTGACCAACTGCATTTGGAGAAAAAAGACTTGCAGTAACAGAAATATTTGATGAAATGAATTTTATTGCTTTAACTATTGAATCCATCCAAATATTCCCAGCTATATCGAGTAATTGTTGACGATCAATACCTTTTGACATATCATAGAGAATATCTTCAAATGAAACAAATCCATTTGTTAAAGAAAATGGTTGACAATGAACAGATATCGATATTTCATTGAAAATATCAATTGCAAAAATATTTTCAAAAGCAATTTGACTTAACAATCGAATTTGAGATAAAAGATCTTGAAAAAATTGTGCTTTTGCTGCTATTTGACCACGATGAAAAACAATTAAATTGATTCCTGTGACATTTGCTGGGAGTGGATATGAATTTATAATCGATTGATAATTCAATGGATTAAAATCACCTGTTAACATCACTGATATTTGATGATTCGATGCACGAAGAAGAAAATCAACAAGATTTTTTGTATAATTTATCGAAATACCAGGTGATGAAAGTCCAAATCCCGAATATAAATAAGGACAAGAAAGAAATACTCGAACATAATTATATCCATAGATTTTCATCTGTGTTAATTCATCTTCGATTTTCCATGTTGAATATAAACTTGGTTCAAATAGGGCATGTCGTGTTCCATTTAATAAAGGAATATAATTTGTTCCACGCAAATATGTCTGATTACTTCGAAAGGAGACAAATTTGTTTGGGGAAGTAATACCAAACAAAGAAACTAAAAGTAAAACAATGCGCATATTTTCTAAATAAGAATAGAGTGAGTGAATGAGATATCTTCACAGATATTCTTATCTTCATTTTCATATTATCAACATTTAGACAGAAATGAATCAATGATTACAAAAGAATTATTATTCAAATTAAAATAATTGAAAATATTGAATATGAAAACAAAAAATTTGTGATTAATCATCAATTTTCTTAACATAGTTTGATTATCTCATTATGGTGATGTAGAGGTATCCGATATTATCGAAATTGTTATCACATCTGCTGAAGTTTCTGATTTCATTGTAGCACTTATACCTTCTAATACTATTGCTGTTGATACTGATGCTATTGGAGTTGTCGTTGTAGTCATTGTTGTTGATGTCGTCGTCGTCGTTGTTGTTGTTGTTGTTGTTGTCGGACTTGTTATAATTGTGTTTGTTACCGATGGTGTTGAAATTGCCGTTGTTATCATTATTATTGGTGTAGATGATGATATTGTTTGTGTTTGGGATGTATCTGTTGTATTTGATGTTGTCATTGTGAATGATGTTGAAGATTGAGTTGTGATATTTGTTGAAAAGAACACATCAGTTGAAGTTCCTCGAGTGAATAAAACAATGGACATAATGAAAGCAACGAGTGCAATAATAGTTGTGATGAGAATAATCACAAAAAGAAAAGGATATTTTTTAATCATTTTCACATATTTTGAAGAATGACCAGAATTAACAATTACTGTGGAATTCTTTGGAATATTTGATGAAGGATAAGAATTATTTTTATGTACATTCGTTGATCTTTTATTATGACGTGGAACTTGTCGATGTTCACCCGGCATTTTTCACTTAAAAGTATCGATAGAGAAATAAATGTTGTGAAACTTTTTTCAAAATGTATTTATATCGAATTGAGACTCTATTTTTACAACTTGGATTGTAAATTGTGTTTCATCCGAGTGGGTTAACAATCATGAATGGATTGAGTAAAGCAAATACAAGTCTCACATTCGTTTTATCAATTATCAATAGACGTGTTTTTTATAACTTCATTGAAATTCATCTGTCGATCGTAAGTCATGAAAAACTTCGATTATTCGAAAAGAAAACTTTTTCTCGATTTAAATAAAAGTGAAAAAAAGAATTGAGAGCAAAGAGGAAAATGTATTGATTTAATTTGGTATTAAGTCTTGTAAACGTATTTTTGTCTAAAAATAAAAGAAATATGAAAAGATAAGAAAATTAGACGAAATATGTGTCATACAGATCATCTTGTGATCGTTCAATATAATCTGTTTCGATTAATCGTTCGATTTCTCGTTTTATGATAATTAAAGATGGAATAAAACGAGATTTGAATTCTTCAGTTATCTACAAGAAAAAACGATGAAATTGTTGTTTTTGATCATTAGGAACAGATTTACTCGAGTAATAAGTTGTTGATGTGTTATTATTTGAAAAGATTTCATAATTCTCACAATTGCAGCTCGAATTTGCCATTCATGAGGATCATTGATTTTCTTCTGAATGTCTTCACATTGGATTTTATTTGCAAATTTGACTTTCGACGAATGAATTTTCACAAAACGATGATTCGATGCAAAAGATTCATTAACAGAAAATCGATCGGTCAATTCCATGTTTTTCTTATTGGAATCTTTGAGAAGAAGATTTTCCTGATGACATAATGGAAACAACGCTTTTTTCATATCATCTTCATCGATATCAGTTTCATGATGAATTTCCTGAAATAAATCAAAGAATGAAAAGAATTTCCTAAGAGAATAAATGAACTTCAAATGTCCATGATTGTTTTTTATTGAATAACATTAAAATCATCATTTGATATGTTGAAACTTGAAGAAGAATTTTTCCTCCATTGATTTCTAATCTTAAATGTGCTGAACCAAATTGTGGGAAGAAAATTAATTGACGACCATTAAATCTTTTCAAATAAAATTCCTGAAAATATTGATAAACGTGATAAATGTTGAATGGAAGATTTCCTTTGTTATTTAAATGAGAAATTGGCCAAGAATTTCTTTTTAATATTTCAATATGAAAATCAATTCCATGGAAATTCAAATGATGTTCATTAACATGTTCCTGAAACTCTTTTCTTATTAATTTTGAAGATAAGAAAATATCTTTGAACATCATTTGAAAATCATGTGTAAATTCGTTTCCAAAAGTGTTTGTTAATAAAGATAAAAGATCATTTTCTAAATCTTCACAAGATATTTCATTGGAAAGAAGACGTTCACCGAAATGTTTTTGATAAAATTCTCGAAAAATCTCTCGATCTTCGAGATATCCAATAAGTTCGATGGTTTTCTTGAGAATATCTCGAATTTCTTCATTATCATCTGAATAATTTCTCATTTGATTGTTAAGAAATAATGAAAAATATTCAGGAAGCATTTTATATGAATTAAGACAATTTTTCCAATGAGAATTGATTTCTTTGATGAATTGTTCATTGGAACGAAAAGATTTTCTCAGAAATCGATCGAATTTGTCTTTTAAATTGATTAAACTTCTTAGGTCTTCACTAATTATTGATTGACTTTGTTTTTCTAAATTATTTTTCATTGCATTGATCAATTTCGTTAAACCATTTGGTATTTGTCGATAATCGATGAAAATCTTTTCGAGAATTTCAAATTGATCAAATTGAAAAAATTCATTGAGAAGAAAATTTTCTTTGAAAAGATCTTCGATTTTGAGATAAAATAATAAAAGAATTGCTTTGATTAATTTGATCATTTGTTCTTGAGAAAGATTTGATTTATTTTGAAAAGATTTGTTAATAAATGAGAGAAGATTTTCTTGGAAATTCTCATTGAAATTTAGTAAATTTTCCAAATCAGAATTGATTTGTTCACAAATAATTTGATCATAATGAAAAGATTTTTCCCAAAAAAGACCAAGTTGATCTTTTAAATCAAGAAATTTGTCCAGAGATGCATTTTGTCCTTCTTCTCTTAAATATTCATCAATGCGACGAGTAACGATAGACAATCCATCAGGTATTTTCTTATAAATTTTATAAATTGTTTCCAATTCTTCATATTGATTCGATTGAAACATTTTATAGACACACATTTTCCCCATTGCTATTGGATGTTCTTTATATTTATTCACGAATTCTTCGATAAGTAGTGAAACCAGAGGTTTTCTAAGCGATTGATTTAATTGAGGATAAACTTGTTCGAATTGTTCTTCAAAAAATAAGTCAACATTTCGAAGATATGTCAATGTGTCATTTTCTTTTAATAATCTTTCATTTTCCAGTTGATAAAATTCTGTAAAACGTTGTAAACACATTGAATGAAATTCATCATTGTAAAAAAGATCTTTGTTAATTTGAAACGTTTTTAATAAATCATCAATATCATCGACAATGGTTTTCTTCTCATATTTAGCGGTGATCATCTCCAAAAAGGCTTTTTCAAAAGATTTCTCTACAATTGGATTCAAAAGAATATTTTCTCGAAATAACTTTACACCTAAATCATCAACAGATTCAAGACGTTTTGAAGAAACATAAACTCGATCCATATACGTAAGAACATCGCGAATCATGATTATACTTGTACGATAATTCTTCCACAATGATTTAAGTGTATCAACAAATTCCAAAGGAGACAATTGAAGAAGTTTTGGTTGAATCTATTCAAAACAAATCAATATCATTCATGAACAAATCAAGATGACATACGTATACAACAATATGTTCATTAATTAAGTTTTTCGTATTTTCATAGAGTTTTTCACCGTGTCCATGAAGTACCAATTTATAAGCATTTAGATACAAAGCTTCAAAACTGTCATCGCTATTTAATTCCATTAATATCTTTTCTAAATTTGGTTTCAGTGAAGTTAACCAAATCTCGTCTCGACAAGACGTGTCTACTCGTGCCTATAAAATTAGAAAATTAATTTGAAATTTTCTATTAATTGTCTAAATTAAATTGATCAATGATTCACTTACGAAAAATTGACGAATTTTCATTTTCCTTTTTTGTTCGTCCGACTGAGAACTCATTGTGTACAGCAACAAGAAAATGCTTTACAAGAAATGAACACACACACACACTGACTTGAGTTGTAACTGAAAGAAAAGAAACGTATTGTAGTTCGAAAAAAAACTTCAAATAGGCGATGTTTGGGGAAAATATCCCGAAAAATATTATTGTGGAAAAATCCTGATGAGATATGTTGGAAATTTCCACTCAAGAAAAAGAATGTCGCATTTATGGTCGTTTTCGTGTGAAAGAAAAGGAAAGGAACGAACCTATGAATCATAACACCACTATGAATCATTAGATGAGATTTCATTATTACAGATTTCGATTCAATTTAATCGAATTCATATGAAACTATTGCGTTGGCAGATGAATTCGGAGTGTTTCTTCTCTTATCCAATAAGAACTTCTGTTCACAATAAAAATATGTAGCACCGGTCAACAACATATCTTTACTAACGAATAATCGTGGAAATTGTACGACGGTTTTGTTCAGAAATTTTTATAGTTTCTTTCTAATCGTAGTTCAATGCATACAGTTGAGATTTCGTTGTGTGAAAGGATATTGATTTGACAGTTTTACTCATTGATAATTTATATCACTTGTACAATTATCGAACTACACTCAAAGTGACAAATTCTCAGATAATTCTTTTATAGTATTTTATTATGATATTCTATCTTTTCCAAAAGACTAATAACTTTAATGCGCAATACTATACGACAGAAAGGAGGAACTTTGTAATTCTTGTGATTGAAACTTTTGAAATAGCTTCGTTTTACTTTCAAAATAGTGCAGATTTGTTTCTTTTCTTTTTATCATACTTCAATGAAGAATAGATGCATTTTCGATCTTTTCGTAGTATCTTGAAAGTTCCAGTATGTGTAATCAGTGGTTGTCTTTATCCTTTTGATTGACACAAATGGATATATATTACCCAATCTATATAAATGACTGAGAAAGGAAGCTTCTGAATGTTCTGCAAGTTTGGGAAAGGGAAATTCGTTCTCGAAATAGTATTCGATATTCTTTCTGAGGACTATCTAGAACATTCTAGACGACATAAATCGAGATTTTAATTCTCTCTGGAAAGATCTCGTGNCAAACAGGTAAAATGACGGAAAAATATAATGTACTTGAACAAAAAGAAGGTGGAGGAGGAAATTATCCTCTTCAAGATGGTTTTGGATGGACAAATGGAGTTTATCTTCGATTATTTTTTGATTAATTTCTCAAAAATTTTTATTTTTCTAATAAATTCTGCCTTTCAACGTATGTCACATGAAAATCAAAGAATTATTTCATAGGATCATTTTAAACATCATCTCAGTGAAAGTTTAAGAACGAAGGCGTCGAAGATTTCTCTGAATAATACTTGTAAATTCATCCTTATAAGTTCTTGATGGTAAAACATAAACAATAAATGTGATCATCGATGGAAAAAATGAAAGTAAATATCCGAATAAAAATAACCAAGAATTATTTGGTGATTTCATACATCCACTGACAAATGAAATGATAAGACGAGGTAATCCCAATAATACCAATGCAAATGACGCAATCAAATGATGCTTATGTTCTTTCAATTGTAATTTTAAATGTTCAACGTATGTTAATCGGGATTGAATAGTTGAACGATTTCGAGCGACTGTAATGATAATTATTATTGTTGAGATGAAATTGATTGAAAATGGAGGAAGAAAATGAAATAAAGTTACAAATGAATTATAAGTATTGATTGAAGATGAATAACGAGATATACACCAAAAACGTTCTTCATCAATATCAATATCTTTTATTAATTGTCGATGAAAAGGATCATGAAGATGAGTTGAAATTGAAAAGAGAATAACGAAACTTGTTACCCATTTTGCCATTTGTTTACTTTTACTTTTATTAAATGTTAAACCTTGTTTAACAGTAACAACACGTTCAATTGAAATACATCCATCAAGCCAATCATTAATCGCTAAAAAAACTTTAATTAACACATCTAATAGAATACAATTGAAACGAAGAAATGAAAAATTGGTGAAAATTTTCATTTGTAATAAAATTAATTGAACAAATTTGTTCACCAATACAGATGAGATCAAGATCGAAATCCATCCGGATACGAATAAATAGAATCCACAACCATTTGTACGAATTTTCTCTACACGAAATGTGACAACAGTTAAGAATCCACCAAGAAATCCCATGAGAAACATCATGGTAACGATCGCGACACTCATTTTCACAATAAATGGTTGTTGAGAAAACGAAAGATTCGGTTTAATATGATAACTGAGAATATAATCCAAAGATAAAACAAAACCTTCAGTTGTAAATTGACATTTTGTTCCATAAAAACAACCTGAACATAAACATTTCATTGAACTTGAACAAGTTTGATTTGCTAAAAAACATTTTCCTTTATTTTCACAAGGATTTTCTCTTTGACCACAATTATAAGTTGTGTTACGATTGAATACAAAACAATTCGAGAAACGATCTTCATCACAAATGCACATGTAAAGTTCATCATAAAAACACATCACGTGTTTATTTTGTCGACAAAGTAATGGATACGATTTAACACGACGAAGATAATGAACAGATTTCAATGTTTTATCTAACAATTCATTGATAAAGATACAACGATATTTGGGAAATAATTTTGTTTGAATATGTTCAGATTTGATAAAGTTTTCACGTTTAATGACCAAATAGAAATCTTCTTGAAGAGATTCGACAAAAACAAGATGAAATGGAATAGTCGTGAAAATTGTCACTTGATTTTGTCCATATTTGATTTGTTTTAACATTGTACTTTGAACATGATCTGATCCTTGGTGAATTGTGATGAGATGAACTAAAAAAGATAAATCTGTTGATGTTGTTTCATCATTAAATTGAATATCAATCCGATTTTGAATATTTTCACATCGTTCTCCAACAAATCCTTCTTTACAAATACAAATAAAGTTATTCAAAGCAACACGATCATCGATCGGTATACATTGTCCATCGTTTTCACAAGGATTTCTTAATGATTGACATATTTCATGTTTTAGATAACATTTTGGACCGAATTTATATAATGGACAAATACAAATCGATGAATGAAGACAAAAAGAATCAGATGAACAAGAACAATTGGATTTCAATTGACAATTCAATCCTGAATAACCTGATTTACATTGACAAAAGTATGAAGAATTTGTGTTGACGTATCGAAGACATTTTCCACGATTTTCACATGATAATGAACATGAAAATTCGGTTTGTTGAGGATTCAAAGGGATAAGTAAACGTTTAGAAATACGATTGACGGGAAGGAATGGAAATGGAATTGGTAAAAGCCAACTTGCCCAATATGTTAAAGTTATTCGATTGAAAATATCAATTCGAACTGAAGAATTCGCTGAAGAATTCTTTGGTCTCGATGGATAAAGTAAATTCAAATGATATTTTGTTCCACAATCACGTTTTGGTAAATGAATTATTTGTTCATGATAGGGGGAAATTTGTCCTTCATCATCAATAAGCATCAGAATTAGTTGGAAAATTGGCATTTCATATGTAAAAGTGAAATATTTCAATTGAATTGTTAAACTAACACGTTGATTTTGCCATTGACATTGTAAACCAAAATAAGATGGAGGACAAAGACATTTCATCGTTGGATTATTTTCATAAAAAATGGCGAATCCTCGATTACAAAACCAACTAACTGAACCTTCAATATCAACATTGTTCAAAATTTGTTGTTGTTTTATTTGAATTTCTGTTGATTGAGGAGAAATCTGGGGAATAACAGATGGAAAATCACCTAAATGTGATGATCGAAGATATGGTTGTTGATTACGAATATTTTGTGCGATAGTTACACCAGATATACACAATGTTTTTGTGTTTCTCATAATTATAAAAGAGTTCGGAACATAATACATCGGAAGTTTAGGGATTAAACAAACATCATCATTATTTCCTTTTAATAAAGGTAAATTACTTTGATTCGAATATTCAACAGTGAGGCATTTGCTTTGATTCCAAAATAAATAATTCTTCGCATCACCGATTGTTTCGTTAATTAAATGAATAACACGAAAATGTTTTTTTGAACTGAATTGTGTATAATCATCTGCTAAATATGATATTGGTAAACAATAAGATATAGAAGGACGAACTTTTTCACAAAAAAGTTCATTAAAAGAACATAAATTATATGAACAATTGACTTCATCAATACCATTGAAACAATGGATAAATCGATCACAACGAGTATTTGGATTATCACATGGCCACAAATGACAATCAGTTTCATCGGAATCTTTCGTTTCATTATCATCCGGAATATATCGAAAACCATTACAAAAATGTGCAAACGGAAATGTTTTATGTGAATTGATCCATTTCAGAGAAGAATTGTTCGTTTCATTGGTCAATAGAAATTTTTCATTCCGATTCGTTTGAAAACAATTACGAAAAATATTTAGAAAAATAATTTGAAATGAAAACCATTGCTCGATTTTGTAACGAGTTATATTCAAAGCGTGACAACAATGAAGACTATTGTTTATTCCAATATCCACGGAACAGAAAAGATATGTGGGACATCGACTTGCATTGAAACAAATGTAATCTGGTGTCAAATCAGTTTTTGATAAAGACAACGATCGATTTGTTAAGTAAATAAATTGAAAATATGAATAAAGCATTGGATATTGAGGGAAAACGAGCCATTCCAGTGGACAATGATCAACAGGTAAATCACAATGAATTTCATTATGAAGATCAGAGAGAAAATCAATTCGATCTGGACGAATAAAACATAGAAGACGTTGTCGACATGCAACAGTTGAAATATAATCAAATGAAGTGAAGAGAATTATTGTCATATATTGATCTCTTCGATTCTCACAAAAAGAATCGAAAGTAGGTACATTAAATTGTAAAATTTGACCATCACCACATACAAAGTAATTAGGATATCCGTATGTTACTTCTTCACATTCAAATGTCGGAAATGTCATACATAATTCTCCAGTTTCTATTCTCCATTGTTCTGTTTCATCAGTTGTATCGAGACAATCGAAACTTTCTTCATAATCATTAGCAAATGTCTGCGAAATACATTCTTTACTTCTCAGACATTGAAATTCATCTTCTGAACAATGATTTTCTTCTAATAAATGACAGAATTGTTCATCTTCACCATGAACACAATCATAAACACCATTGCAGATTTCACGCCAATCGAGACACATTGGTGATGGACCACGAATGCAACTTTTTAAGAACGGATAACATGTACCAACAGGAAAATCGAGATCTAATGATGGTGATTCATAGTGAAGAAATGTGAGACGAACAAGTTTACCAAATGAAACTTGTTGATCATGAATTAATTGATATTGACATGTTGAACCAAACCAAAAAGATGAACAATTGTAAATGAATTTCTCTGAATGTTCACCATTGATTTCATAATCTTCTACAATATCAATTGGAATGAACCAATTCAATAATTGTGAACTCGTGATTCCATTTGTTGATAATTTTTGAAAACTTATTTTGTTTTGGACATTTTCATCAGATATGAAAATCAACTTCTCTTTTTCATCTAATCGTTGACAAAAAGGAATCAGATGATAAAGTGTCAGATAAGCTCCATTCTCAATTAGATATGAATATTGTAAATGAGCATATAAACAATCAAATGTTTCTTCATCATTGATCGTTTCATAAAACCAATAACGAGAATTACATTTGAAATAAATGAAAAAAACTATGAACAATTGAATGAATTTCATCTCTTCTTGAATGAGTTCAAATGATATTCCTTTTCCTTATTGCAAAATATTCAACATCTGTGCTTATAGCATTGAACGTATATATTTGGTTTTCCGTTCGTTTTTCCTCTTTTATATTTGAGAATAAAAAAACAAACCTTCATCACTTTTTATTGAAAAAATTAACAGAAAAAAAAAAGAAGAACATAAACAATAACAGTAGTAAGCAACGAACAAACCAAATGGAACAGAGATTTAGAGTTATTTTCACGGAATTTTCTCTCCAGTATCATACGATCGATAT
>CAJNOJ010000255.1:42841-53038 GCA_905250025.1 Adineta ricciae
CGATCCTTCGTACAAGTGATCGAGAGGCAAGTAGACTAACTATGAAACTGTATCACAACGAGCAGACCAAATGAATTGTGTTTCACATTTTGAATTCCACCAGAGATGGTGCCGAGAGCTTTTTCGCGTTGTAAATACATATTATATGTTTATTCTACGAGACAAGAATACCATATGCTATGTAAAAAAAACGTGAAAAATCTTTAGGGCGCCGCCCAACCATCCATTGAATCCTGGTTACGCCACTAATGGATCGGCCAGTTGGTTCAACTGTCGTCCGAAGCCATGACCACCAGCAACTGTGATTCCTTGTTTTGACCATGTCGCTGTTGAACATTTGTCGTATTGTGAGAATCTATCGTAGGCTTGAGGATCAGCTTCAACTATTTACAAATTCAAGTACTTGGAAAAAGAAATTTCGAATAAGTACTGATAATTACTTGATAAACTGAAGGCGAAAAACAAGAAATAAAGAAAAATACTTTTTTCAAACATTTATTTCAAAATTGCGTTCTTTGTTCGTTGTAAGCATGTTTTAAATAGCATATTTTTCTCATGCATCATCATTATTTATCTCTTCATCTACCGATAACAACACACACTTTGATCAAATATTTATTTTTCTTTCGGACCCAATGTACAAAAATTGAATCAAATTTAACGATGAAACTGTTGCAGCGTCTTCCGGACGACATTATTAAATTCATTTTTATAAGTTTTGGACGGCAAAACATAAACGACAAACGTCATCATCGATGGTAAAAACGAAACTAAATATCCGGATAAAAACAGCCACGAATTACTCGGTGATTTCATACATCCACTGATGAATGAGATGACGAGACGAGGTAATCCGAGGAAAACTAAAGTAAATGAAGCAATAAAATGATGTTTGTGTTCATTGAATTGTAATTTCAAATGTTCGACATATGTTAATCTTTGTTGAGCAACGGATCGATTTCGAGCGATTGCAATGATAATTATGATCGTTGAGAAAAAGTTAATTGTAAACGGCGCGAGAAAGTGAAAGAGAGTTATAAATGAATTGTAAATACTAGTTGAAGGTGAATACTGAGTGATACACCAGATTCGTTCTTCATCAATGTCAATATCTTCGATTAATTGACGATGAAGAGGATCATGAAGATGAGTGAAAATCGAAAGAAGAGTAACGAATAAAATCATCCATTTCGCCATTCGTTTACTTTTCTTTTTATCAAATTTGATTCCTTGTTTAACTGTGATCACCCGTTCGATTGAAACACAACCATCGAGCCAATCATTGATGGCTAAAAGAATTTTAATCAACGCGTCTAATAGAATACAATTGAAACGAAGAATGAACAGATTATCGTAACTTTTCAGTTGTAATAGAAGCAATTGAGAGAATTTCATTACTAATACACAGACAATGAAAATCGAAGTCCATCCGGATGCGAATAAATACAATCCACAACCAGTTGTTCGAGTGTTGTTCTCGCGAAACGTCGCAATCAATAATAATCCACCGATAAATCCCATGAGAAACATCACTGTAACGATTCCGACACTCATCTTCACAATAAATGGTTGATGAGAAAACGAAAGTTTCGGTTTAATATGATAACTGAGAATATAATCCAGAGATAAAACGAATCCTTCAGTGGTAAATTGACATTTCGTTCCATAAAAACAACCTGAACATAAACATTTCAGTGTACTCGAACAAGTTCGATTTGTTATAAAACATTTTCCATTATTTTCACACGGATTCTCGCTTTGATCACAATCATAAGTTGTGTTTCGATTGAATGAGAAACAATTGGAAAAACGATCTTCATCACAAATACACATGTAAATTTCATCGTAAAAACACATCAATTGTTTGTTTTGTCGACATAACTGCGGATAAAATTTCATTCGATAAAGATAATGAGAAGATTCATTGAGCAATTCATTGACAAACGTACATCGAGAATTGACTGATAATTTCGTTTGAATGTGTTCGAATTTGATGAATTGTTCACGTTTAACAATTAAATAGAAACCTTCTTGAAGAATTTCTACAAAAACCAAATGAAACGGATTTGTTGTCCGAATTGTCAATTGATTTTGTCCGTATTTCATTTGTTTTAAGATTGTACTATGTGAGTGATTCGATGTTTCATAAATTGTGATCAGATGAATTAAAATTGGTGAGTCCATTGCGATCTTATGGGCATTAAATTCAATGTCAATTCGATTTTGAACGTTTTCACATTGATCGCCAAAGAATTCCTCTTTACAAAGGCATGTGAAGTTATTCAAAGCAAGACGATCATCAATCGGGACACATTGACCACCATTTTTACAAGGATTTTCCGATGACTGACATACTTGACGCGTTAGAGAACATTTCGAACCAAATTTGTATAATGGACAGATGCAAATGGATGAACTAAGACAAAATGAATCGGCTGAGCAGGAGCAATTGTGTTTAAGTTGACAATTTGATCCCGAATAACCTGAATCACATTGGCAAAAGTACGACAAATTTGTGTTCGCATATTTGAGACATTTTCCATGATTTTCACATGATAATGGACACGAGAATTCAGTTTCTTGTGGATTTAAAGGAATGAGTAAATATGCGGAAATACGATTGACGGGGAGGAATGGAAAAAGTATAGGTAAATGCCAACTTGCCCAATGTGTCAATGATCTTCGATTGAATACATCGATTCGAACTGAATAATTCATTGAGGAATTTTTGGGTTGAGATGGATAAAGTAAATAGAAATTATATTTGATTCCACAATCACGTTTTGGTAAATGAATTGTTTGTTCATGATATGGGGAAATTTGTCCTTGATCATCAATAAGCATGAGGATGACTTGGAAAATGGGCATTTCATATGTGAAAGCAAAATGTTTCAATCGAAATGTCAGACTGACACGTTGATTTTGCCATTGACATCGTGGACCGAAATAAGCTGGTGGACAAAGACATTCCATTGTTTGATTATTTCGATAAAGAACGGCAAATCCTCGATTACAATACCAACTACGAACCTCATTGGCATCAAGGTAGATAAAAGTGGGTTCTTTTATTGAAACTTCCGATGATTGATTTAAAATTTCTGATTTAATCATTGGAAAATAACCTAAGCGTGATGATTGAAGAAACGGTCTTTGTCGACTTGCATAATAGGCATGCGAATCAAATCTGCATAGTATCTTGTTGTTTCTACTAAACATACAATCACCATAACGGGCACTTTTAGGATATTTAGGAATTAAGCAAACATCCTCATTCCCCGTAGATGATACAAAATGACCGTGATAAAGATGTTCCATAGTGATGCATTTCGTGTCATTCCAAAACAAATAATCAGTGACATTCTCAATAGTTTCATTTTTGAAAAATATCACACGGGAAAATGTTCGTGGATCAAATTTTGTATAATCATCAACTAAATGTGCGACGGATAAACAATGATGTATATCAGATGATTCCCATACTGTTTCTTCACAACTCAGTTCATTAGATAAACATGGACTATTTGGACAATTAAGTTCATCGATACCATTTAAACAATGTAAATACCGATCACATCGAGTGTATGGATTGTTACATGGCCAGAAATGACAGTCGGTTTCGTCATTGTCGTCAGTTTCAGTATTGTCTTTGATATTGATATAATCATTACAAAAATATCCAAATACAAATGTTTTGGGTGAGTTAACCCATTGATTATCAATACTTCCAGAAGGATTTCGCTCTTTATCAATCGATAAATAGTTCTCATTTCGAGTGGTTCTGAAACAATTTTGTAAAACACTTGGAAAAATGTTTTGAAATGAGCGCCAGTAATACATTTTGCCACGAGTTATATTCCGAGCGTTGCAACAATGCAGCCCACTACGCATTCCAATATCAACCGAACAAAACAAATAGGCTGGACATCGAGTTACATTGAAACAAACTAAATCTGGTGTCACATCATCTGATGATGGAGATATCGTTCGGTTTGTGAAATAGACAAACTGGAAAAATGAGTATAGGATTGGATATTGAGGGAAAACGAGCCATTCGAGTGGACATTGTTCGAGAGACACGTTACAATGAATCTGATTCTGTAAATGTGAAAGAAATTTGATTCGATCCGGACGAATCGAACATATGAGAAATTGTCGACAGGCGAAATTCGAAATATAATCAAATGAAGTAAAGAGAGTCATTGTCGTATGTTGATCTCGTAAATTGGAACAAAAGTAATCGAAACGAGGCATCGAGTGTAGCTTAATCTCACCATCACCACACGAAAAGTAATTATAGACTCCATATGCAATTTCTTCACATTCAAAAGTCGCAAGTCTGAAACATACATTTCCAGGTTCGAATACGACAGATTCCACTTCATCACTACCATCAAGACAATCCAAACTGTCTTCTTGATCTTTAAGAAATACTCGTGGAATACATTCTTTACTTCTTTGACATTGAAATTCATCGTTTGCACATTGATTTTGTTTTAATAAATGACAAAATTGCTCATCTGTTCCATCGACACAATCGTAAATGCCATTGCAGATCTCGCGCCAATCGAGACATATTGGTGATGGGCCACGAATACAACTAGTCAAGAATGGATAACAGGTACCAACAGGAAAGCCGCTGATATTTGGCGGTGGCGACCCACGTGCACGAAATGTGAGACGAACGAGTCGACCAAAGGAAACTTGTTTATCATCAATTAATTGATATTGACATGTCGAACCAAACCAAGGAGAGGAACAATTGTAAAAGAATTCATCGGAATACTTTCCATTGATTTCATATTCTTCTGCAATATCAATCGGAGCGAACCAATCCAATAATTGCGAACTTGTAATTCCATTTCTTGATAAATCTTTAAAACTGATCTTATTTTGAACATTTTCATCGGGAATGGAAACTAATGTTTCACTCTCGTTCAATCGTCGACAATAAGGAACAAGATGATACAAGGTAAGATAAGCTCCATTCTTGGTTTCATAGGAATATTGTATATGAGAATATAAACAATCGAACGTTTGTTTATTATTCGATTGATAAAACGAATAACGAGTAGAACATGTTCGATAAGTCGAAAGAAATATGAACAATTGTATGAGTTTCATTCGTCAATGAATCCAATCAAATGAAAGTAATGCATCACCTGTTGATTGTTTTTCTTTTTTTAAAAACATCAAACATCTGCTTTTCCGCTCATTTTCCTGTTGTATATTTGAGAAAAACTACATCCATGCAGATTATTAACGTTTGATTTCAAATTCCCCATTGTCATGGATTTTATCCGAGGCGTATCCCTACCGGAAATTTCAAAATGAGATGTCGAGAAACGAAACAGATTGTTTTGTTTTATCTTTGTTGTGATCATGATATGGTTGAATCCATCGCAGAGAGAAGAAAAAAAGCCGAGTATCGATAGAATTATATACTTAAAGTAACATATGTTTTAGATCAACATTGGTTCTTTGAATGCTTTGGTCTTTATCAGTTATTCAGATTTCTCTTCATACGAAATCGTTTGCGTCGTTTAGTGAAAAGAAAACGCTGGACAGCTTACGATGATTATGAAAGGTTTCGAATCAATACAACTGATTCGAAATTCGTCCGCATAGAAAAACTAATGAGAGAAACAATGAAATATTTAAAAAAATGTCCCTAAGAAATGAAAAATACATCGTATTCATGTGCGAGTTGTTCTTATGAATTAGCAAATGACCAATATCAGATATTTTTAGCCCAAATTCTAACTGAAGACGTTGATGATTATATGAATTTGCTTCGACCACTAAAGAAAAACGAATCAACAGCGGATCTACGGTATAGCAGTGTATCAAATGACACAAATAATAGTCAAGTCTACATTGTTTATGAAAATCGTGTGACTTATCTGATTACATTTGCTCCATCGACGAGAAAATAGATTCATTTTTCGTTTTTTCGTTTACTCATACTTATCAAATAGTGACACACACAATACCGTCGTCCAAAAAATGCGCCATGGAAACATCACGCGTTGAATACCTGTACAACATATGGATGACCTTCTGTTTCCCGTTGTGTATGACACAAAACGACAGTTACAGTTACATCTCTTTATGAGAAAGAATTACCAAAGCTAATTTATAATCAAAATCGACTAAATTGACTTCTTTCATCGATCTTCATTCTCAAACTTCGAACGTTCTCCCGACAACCTCATATTCACCCTGAGATTTATTTTCTATTTCAAAAGTTTATCATATAGGCCTTGCTTTTGCTCTCATAATTACACTGATCGATACATTACACCTTTCACATACATCCTCAGTACGACTCGATGATATTTCAGCGTTAAATCGTTACTGGGCGAATTCATCGAGTCCAACATAAAAATTATTGGATAATAAGTGTCGAGAAAATATGACATATGATCGATAGACCTGCGTAAAGACCAATCAGAGCCAGAACGTCTTTCATGACATCATTTTGATTATCTTTTAAATAAACACAGAGTGCTGGTCCACATTGACGAAAATATGATTCATACGATATGTTGTTCGTGAATTCTTCAACCATTAATTGATTCAACTGCAGTATTCAGAGCAAAACGATTTGCATTAACCAAAGAAATATCCAATACTTTGAAATTGCCAGTTGAATTGATACAGTTTGGGGAAAAAAGACATTGAAGTATTGATTGAAGGATAGTTTCGAGTGGATAGCAACCAGAAAACATACCACGAGATAGTAAAACACATTTGAGCAATAATGCACAATCGCATTTTTCATACTTAAGTGGTACAGGAAAAGACAATAGTTCATGCGTTATTCTGGATCGAGTACCGATCATCCAATTCGTCAGAAACACGCTAAACAACATATTTGCTGCGGTTATTTCTCGAATGAATGAAAGAGCATTGAGAAATCAAGTTGGTATTATTGAAAGGCATACTCACATCTTCATCTAGTTGGATCCACCCTTTTACTAATACAAATAAGAAACGTAAACGATGCTGTTGAGAGATTTCGTCACAATGTCTTCTCACTTGGCCATATTTTTTATTTCTGCATAACGTCAACACCACCACTCTTAGATCAAAGTATACGGCAGATGAATTTTCAAGTCTCTATTATTTTCTTTCGATAAGATATTACTCGAAGAAAATTTTTATTGGTATCTTTTTGTGGCTTCGCATCGCATTTATGGACAACATCAATAAGCAACTTTCAAAACATACTGTCCATCCGAAAGAATTAAACACATCCATCGACGAAATGATTTGAAAAAACTTTTGCTCGTTCAACTTTGAATTGAAACATTTACTGAAAACAAAACGTGTCACTACGACGTGTACTCAACTTTAAACCTGATATTTCTTTCTGATTCGTTTCTTTTCTTAATCGTTATTACTTTTATAACACCTTACACTTCATTAGCAGTCTTTGCCACTAGCGTAAAGACATAAAAAAAGTAGATGTATTATTAAACAAGCAAAAAAGAAACGAATAAGGCAATGAGAGAAACCTTACAAAATTTCAAGTTTTGTATACTTTATTCTTTATATGATGATGATTGACAAACGAAAGCAAAAGAACGCACGATCGAACGAAAGAGAGGGGAAATAGTGGCAAAGAAATATACAGAAAAAATATTAAAAACAACAAACGTTATTGATGATGAAAATAAAAAAACTGATTTCAATTCACATATTACATACGTATTTAACCAGAAAAAGCCTACTGGATATATATTGGTATGGACAATCTTCTCATTTCCGAAGATCTCTATGGACGAAATTTAAATCATTTTGAAGATGATGATTTCATTGATCGTCTTAATAATCGATACACAATAATGGCATTAATGTTATGTATTTTTATAATTACAGGGAGTCTCTATGTTGGCGATCCGATTAACTGTTGGACACCAGGTAAATTTGGGTATTACTAATTTATGCAAACAGCACAAACACCCAACTTTTCTAACCACTAAGAGAAATAAACCGTCAACAAGTTCGAAAAAATCACCCATCTCAACACTAACACCCAATAGCTCTCTTATTATCGCGACAAACACCCAAATGGTCTTATACAAACACCCACAGAACTTCATGATCTACATTTTGACTCTATTAAGTGCCATCCCCAAACACGTTTTAACGATGAAATCTGCTAGAAACATGTGAAATCGGTATATAAGCATATTTAGAGACCTACTAACACTCAAAAACTTTGTCATAGTTCAGACAAACATCATAACAAGTCTTCACACATACTCACACCAACACCCTCACCCACACCCTCAAGATGGTAATAACGATGATTCGATAAAACTTCTTTTTGGCTGATCCCAGGGGTGGGGTAGGGGACTAATTATCGGTAAAAAAAAATGTCAAAAACACCATGTGAATTTTACTGATTCTAACTCAGTTTTTTATGCTGATTCCGAATATGCCCCTAGTTTTTACATAAGCCCAGAATATTCTGTCGTAATCGATGAAATATGGTCCTAAATATGCTAAGAAATGAGGTGTGAGAGGCTAGGTAATACGTGGTTCATCTTTTTTCGTCTTCAGAACGTGTTACTATGATAGGGGATGAAAAATTATGTAAACTGTAGAAGTTTCCAGTGGTTCCACGTTCTCTTTTGACATAAGGCTATATGAACTATCGATAAAGATATATAAATATCTCATAATGAACACCCTACGAGCCTGTTGTGGAATATATGGGACCAAGTTGTGTTCGAAACTCGTAGGGGTGTTGACGAGAGTGTGTGTAAAGACGTGTTATGATGTTTGTCTGAACTATGACAAAGTTTTTGAGTGTTAGTAGGTCTCTAAATATGGTTATATACCGATTTCACATGTTTCTAGCAGATTTCATCGTTAAAACGTGTTTGNAGTGAAAACACACAGCTGCAGTTGCAATTTATGATGTAATATGCGTATGTTTTAGGGAGAGGAGTTGGTTTGGCGTATGCTTGTTATACTTTTTAGGGAGGTAGCTTGTTTTGCTTAACATAAAAAATACTCGTTGTTTTATTTAGGAAAATCGAAGATTTATTTCCATTGGTCGAGTGTCAAAGTTTTCAATGAAAGTTCATTTATTGAAAACGCTAAAAACAATCATTTCAGCCATTATCGTTAGAATTACATTTGTAAAGTATCTAAAAGAGAAACATATGGTTAAGTATTTGTGTTTGTCCGTTTTATCTCATTATCATCGAGTCAATAAAGTTGGATCTCTCAACTTCATTACAAAAGCATTGAATTTGTTGAAATAGCTTCCGAACGAGAATTTGTCTATGAAAGAGAAAAGAGCACATTTCGATATATGACTTAGATGAGATTAGATTCGTTTCAAGTTTCAATAAAAGAAAAAGACGTGAATGGGTTGGTTTTAATTCGTTTATGACCTTCGTTGTGCTCGTATAGAAGAATAAAACAAACAAAACAGCGTTATTTTGATATTCATTCGGAGAAAAAGAAAAAAGAATGCCGAGTGGAACATTAGAAGTGATCGTTGTTGAAGGACAAGATCTGAAAGATAAAGATGTAATGGGTCAAAATGATGCTTTTGTGAAAATTTATATTGATAAAAAATATAAACAATGAACAACAACAATATTAAATACAAATAATAATCCAATTTGGAATGAACGTTTTACTTTTAATTTACAAAAAAATGATGAAATAATTCATTTTGATATTTATAATATTGATTGGAAATTGTAAAATAAAACTTCAACATGTTTTTGATGATGGAAAATATGATGAATAGATCAAATTACCTTCGATGTTTGGTCTTTCATCAAAAGGACAAATTCATATTATTATGAATTTTATTGTAAAAATATTTCAAAATAATATTTCTTAATTAAATTTCTTTTTTAACCATCGTAATCACAACTTATCAAAATGAAAAACTTAAATTTCTTTCTTTCAATTTTCTTTCATTTCATTAAAATTTATCCAATAGGCCAAAAACTTGGTGATAAAACTTTATTAATTGTATTATTTTGTTCAGTTAATGTCCAAAAACGAGGTATTTGATCAATACTATTCCATGTCCAAATACCCCATCCATTAAATTGATAATTAAAACTATCAATAATGACTTTTTTGATTGCTAAAGCAGCAATTGATGCATTTGAGAAATCACCTGTATAAGCACCTGTTTCTCCCATTAGAATTGGTTTTTCA
>CAJNOJ010000255.1:53056-130087 GCA_905250025.1 Adineta ricciae
AATGTATTTATATCGAATTGAGATTCTATTTTTACAACTTGGATTGTAAATTGTATTTCATGTCCTTTTAATTTCGTCCGAGTGGGTTAACAATCATGAATGGATTGAGTAAAGCAAATACAAATCTCACATTCGTTTTATCAATTATCAATAGACGTGTTTTTTATAACTTCATTGAAATTCATCTGTAGATCAAACTTCGATTATTCGAAAAGAAAAATTTTTTTCTCGATTTAAATAAAAGTGAAAAAAAGAATTGAAAACAAAGAGGAAAATATATGGATTTAATTTGGTATTAAGTCTTGTAAATGTATTTTTGTCTAAAAAACAAAAGAAATATGAAAAGATAAGAAAATTAGACAAAATATATGTCATACAGATCATCTTGTGATCGTTCGATATAATCTGTTTCGATTAATTGTTCGATTTCTCGTTTTATGATAATTAAAGATGGAATAAAACGAGATTCGAATTCTTCAGTTATCTACAAAGAAAGTCAAAATTTGATTTGTGATGATTAAGAAAAGATCTACTCGTGTAATAAGTTGTTGATGTGTCATTATTTGAAAAGATTTCATAATTCTGACAATTGCAGCTCGAATTTGCCATTCATGATGATCATTGATTTTCTTCTGAATGTCTTTACATTGGATTTTATTTGCAAATTTGACTTTCAACGAATGAATTTTCACAAAACGATGATTCGATGAAAATGATTCATTAACAGAAAATCGATCAGTCGATTCAATGTTTTTCTTATTGGAATCTTTGAGAAGAATATTTTTCTGATAATATAATGGAAACAATGCTTTTTTCATATCATCTTCATCGATATCAGTTTCATGATGAATTTCCTAAAATAAATCAAAAAATGAAAAGAATTTTCTAAGAGAATAAATGAACTTCAAATGTCCATGATTGTTTTTTATTAAATAAAATTAAAATCATCATTTGATATGTTGAAACTTGAAGAAGAATTTTTTCTCCATTGATTTCTAATCTTAAATGAGCTGAACCAAATTGTGGGAAGAAAATTAATTGACGACCATTAAATCTTTTCAAATAAAATTTTTCAAAACATTGATAAACATAATTAATGTCTGATGAAAGATTTCCTTTGTTATTTAAATGAGAAATTGGCCAAGAATTTCTTTTTAATATTTCAATATGAAAATCAATTCCATGGAAATCCAAATGATGTTCATTAATATGTTCTTGAAAAGCTTTTCTTATTAATTTTGAAGATAAGAANGAACTACACTCAAAGTGACAAATTCTCAGATAATTCTTTTATAGTATTTTATTATTATATTCTATCTTTCCCAAAAGACTAACAACTTTAATGCGCAATACTATACGACAGAAAGGAGGAACTTTATAATTCTTGTGATTGAAAGTTTTGAAATGACTTCGTTTTACTTTCAAAATAGTACAGATTTGTTTCTTTTCTTTTCTTTTGATCACACTTCAATGAAGAATAGATGCATTTTTGATCTTTTCGTAGTATCTTGAAAGTTCCAGTATGTGTAATCAGTTGTTGTCTTTAGCCTTTGACCGATACAGATGGATATATGTTATCCAATCTATATAAATGAATGAGAAAGAAAACTTCTGATTGTTCTGCAAATTTGGGAAAGGGAAATTCATTCTCGAAATCTTTGGATCATTCTGAAAAGGTGTCATTGAGTTTATTTCTTAAAATAGTATTCGATATTCTTTCTGAGGAGTATCTAGAACATTCTGAACAACACAAATCGAGATTTTAATTCTCTCTAGAAAAATGTCGTGAGTTCGAAAACATTCTCGGAACCTCAAGCATGTACACATCATTCTGGAATAATCTAGAATAGAAGAGACCTCCTAGTCTTCAGCTTTTACTTGATTTTTGTACGAGAAAACACACATAACATTATATAGAGATAAATAAAAATATAAGATGCAGAATTAGATTTTACATTGATATTTTCTCAATTCAAACAATCAACATAAAATTTGTAAGAAAAATGATTAAATAGATGAACGGAAGTCTTATTGAAAAAAAGAAATAAATGATTACCAACATTCTTTCTTAGGAATTCCCCCAGTACACCATACAGAAGAACATGAGGAATTTTTGATAACATTGGGTAAATAAGCTAGTATCTTACATCCTTCACAAGTAAGACATTGTATAAGATAACCACTAGGACTAATTATCTGCATAGCACCCCTGTCAATAAACATTGTATATTTTCCAAGACATAACGTTGCACTGAGAATAAAACATAAAAATAATACACGCAACAACATTATCAAAACTATAGTGTGTTATATTTGAATTGTTTTCGCTCTTAATTTATATGTCGATTTCATTAACAACCACACGAGAGAAATAGAAGAAAATGATACTTTATTGACCAAGTAAATACACATTAAGAATATTTTCAAATATTGATAACCCTTCAGGCAAGTTTCGCAGCTCGTTTCTATAAAATAAATAATTTCCATCGCAATTTCTGACACCGTATACTTTTCAACATACGAAGTTCTTTACAAAAAAACTAACCAATGTTGAAGAAATATACATAATAATTAAAAAGTATTTGAATATGTGACAAAGATTTAGAAATAAGATAGTTCATCTACAAATATTTTCAAATTTACAAAAAAATCTTAAGTATATATAAAAAATGCCTGGAGAAACATTGTGGATCGTTGTTTGACAAATGTGTGGACATTAAAGAAGACAAACTCTGATGAGTTCTTATCGAAATAATTCTTTCATATATCTTCAGAGAAGACCAGAGAATATTGAGGACTATGCAAATAAATATCAATACAAGCTGTACTTTGATTTATCTTATACTATCAATTTTGAGGATGAAAAGTCTGGAAAGATATCACATCTTAAGTATTGTTTAGCTGATATGTACTGAAATGTTTACGAGAAAACTTCATCGTAGTAGAAAAAGTCTACTTTAGTCTTGAATCGTTCAATAATTCATAATGTGAAGCAACATTTCCGGCTAAAGTGAATTGTGGATAAATTCAAGACTGACGGTGTTAAAGAGAACAATCTCGATCTGGTTTATCATTGATCCCATTTAATGCTTTCGAAGAAATTTGTTATTTCTTCTAGAAAATTATTTGAATTTAGTGACTTTAATGTACACTTTTTTCTCTATAAATATATTTCTTGATTTATTTAACATATATAATCATCTATTAAATTTACTTTTTCCATATTGAGATTATGAAATAAGAACGAGATAAAGCGAAAGAATTTTTGAGTGATTGAAAGTTTTAGTTGATTTAGAAACGTCATAAAGAGATTTTTTTCTATAACAAATTCGTTTTCCTTTCTTTTCTGGATATACCTCTCTCTCTGGAGATCATCTCCTTTGATATTCTATGTGGATCATTTTTTTTATTTGGATACTTTTTCCATAAATTCACACATCATGAACTATACAAGACATTGGTCAACAAATGTCATCTGAAGAATGCCATACAGAAAATAGTGACAATTCGCGGATTAATATGAATTCTTTCGATGATGGTTTTGCTAAAATGTGATTGGAATCTTCAAGATCTGAACAAGAATTTTCTGCTAACGAATTAGATTCAAAATCGTTTCTATTGATTGCTATTATTATTTCATCACTGACGAAGTCATTAGTCCTATGGTTCGAGAGATTAATCGATATGTACAACAATGCTGACAAATTCTTCAATGAAAACCAACTATTCATGAAGAAATGCGCAAAAACTTCTAACAATTTCACTGATTCAATATTGAATAAAACAAATACTAAATAGGTTTCGACGGAAAATGGTCATACATCAGTGTACATAGATTTATTCGATAAAAATATTGCGTGCATACAATAAGAATCTGGAAAGAATTGAGACAAGATCATCGACTATAGTGTACATTTTGTTTTCATTAAAGAAAAGAAATGATTATTTTTTGTTCTGTTCGTTATTGAATCATTGATTTAAATAGATGAAATTCATGTCATGATGTGATTTTTAGTTTAAAAGGAGGAAAAAAAATCATGAATCATATGAATGAAAAGGAGAAAAACGAATCACGAATGTATAAAAAGAAGTACAACGTTGTTTCTTTGACTATATTAACAGATTGAAACAGTTCAATCATCAATTATTTCTACACGTCCGTTTTCACAACTCGAAACACGAATCAGATTGTAATGAAGTTTTCTGCATAGGTAATTCGATCTCGATTGTTATTAATATTGATGAGCTATTATAAAAATATTAATGTCAGTGTTTCTTATAGGATATTTGTAATACAAATTACTCTTGAATAAAATGCGAAATTTTCACATTTTATATATCTTGGTGCACAAAAGAATATTCAAAACCGTTCGATACATTTCCTATTTATTTCCCTAAGCAATATAACATTTTTTCCCCGATCAAAAATTGTTTTCATCTCCATGAATAATTTAAATATTCGTACTTTTTCTCAGCGAAAAAAAGCACCTTTCATTACTTGTATAGTTGATGCCATTAATATGAATTGTCACCTGTTTTTTTTCTCAATTCTACATCAGTACGATGTGAATTTATGTCAACAGAACTTATTTGCTTTGCCTACAAGCGAGAAATTGCCTTTTTTTGTACATGATTTATCAAACATCGTAAATATACCGATGAATAAATAAATTAGAAAAACATTTTTTGATCAAGCTGTTAAAATTACTGAGAAGTAAGACGAAAATCTTTTTATCTCAGTGAAATTATAGTTTCAATCGGAATTGAAACTTTCATTTCTATGATATTGTTTTAGATATTTACTTTTCAAGTGAAAGACAATGAAGAGGCATAATAATAATAAGACAATAGATGATCATCCTTCGATCTCACTAACGGAAATCGCACGGATGACCGATCAATTACAGAATATTGATGAAGAAGAAACAATAACAGTAACAGTGAACGATTCTATTGAAAATAATCTTCGAGTTGTTGATGTAACTGTTGACGAACCAAATGTCACTCCTGCGCACATCAATAATAACAACCAAGGAAATTCAGGTCCTATTATTGGATATGCTCAAGCACCTTTATTACCACTTGTTAAAGCATGTGCGCCATTGACTCATATTCTTCATAATTTATCATTCTATGTACAAATGGCACTTAACGAAACTCCAGAAGAACCACCTGATGGTTTAACAATTGATGAAAGTGCTGCAATTCGTCTATACTCAATGGAATGGAAACAACCACATCGAAGTCTTTATTCCATGCTTAATTATACAATCAACAATGATCGTCAAAATTTGCCATATTATTATAAGTATATGAAACTATTCTTAACTGGTTTAGTCAAATTACCATGTCATCCACCGTTAACCGTTTGGCGAGGTGTGACTAAAGATTTAAGTGCGCATTTTCCACCCGGTGCATCAGTAACTTGGTGGGGATTTTCATCATGTACAACTTCATTGACTGTATTGAATAATAATTTGTATTTGGGTAATAGTGGTGATCGTACATTATTTTCCGTCGAAGCAATTAATGGTCGAGCAATACGTGCTCATTCACGTTACATTACTGAAGAAGAAATTCTTCTTTTACCTGGTACTCATATGATAGTCCAATCACAGTTGAATCCAGCACCTGATCTTCATATTATTCATTTGAAACAAATTATACCGGACGAAGTTTTATTGGAACCACCATTTAAAGGTATTTTTGAATATTTTCATTTATTTATTTTAAATGAATCCTATTTCTAAATTTAGGTGCACATATTTATCCAGAAAATCAGTAAGTTGGACATTATCTTGTAGTACTCGTAGTTTTAATCGATGTTTTTGTTATATTTACAAGACGTCAGTGGTATCGAATGAAAAGATTCGTCATTCCACTCGCTTTATTGATTGCTCTTATCATTGCAGCAATCATCCTTGGCTCCGTTTTAGGAACAAGAGCTAACAAAACTTCAATAATTAACAGTACTTCAGGTACGATTCTTCTCCTTTCAGTTCGGGAGAGATGAGTATTACATATCTACATTTTCATATTTCCATTCAATTTGATTTTTAGTGTCTGTGTGCGACAAGCCATTTGAATACAAAGGTTCTTATGATACTGGAAATTATCCAGTTTCTACTACACTCGGCTATTTTACTAATGACAAAAACTTAGATGCAGTAGTAGCTAACAGCGACGACAATTATATCACGTTAATGCTTGGAAATGGAGATGGAACCTTTATATTTCCAGGCAAGTATGCGGTTGGCATGTCTCCCACTTCTGTGACGACAGCTGATTTTAATGGTGATGGTAAACTGGACCTTGCCGTGGCTCACGGGGATGACAACACCATCAGTGTGTTACTGAACAATGGAGATGGATTTTTTCAGACTCCAACATTTTATACAGTTGGTCGTTCCCCTCAATCTGTGATAACATATGATTTTAACAATGATGGTCGATTAGATCTAGCGGTAGCAAATTATTTTGACGATGCTGTCTGCATATTACTTGGCAATGGGGATGGAACTTTTCAGACCTCAACATTCTATTGGGTTGGTGATGTACCGGTCTCGGTAATATCAGATGATTTCAACAATGACAACAAAAAAGATCTGGCAGTGGCCAACTATATGAACAACACTATCAGCATATTACTTGGTAATGGGGATGGAACTTTTCAGTCCCAAAAATTATATTTGGTGGGCGATTCTCCACGATCTGTGGCATCAGGTGACTTTAATAATGATAAAAGAGTGGATCTGGCTGTGGCTACCTTTACTGGAAATACTATCAGTGTGTTACTTGGCAATGGAGATGGAACATTTCAAGCTCCAACATACTATGTGGTAGGTTCGGTTCCAAGTGCTCTGGTAGCATATGATTTCAATAACGATAAAAGTATAGATTTAGCAGTGGCCAATTGGGGCGGTGGAAGTGTCAGCATATTGCTTGGCAATGGTAATGGAACGTTTCAGGCCCATGTGGATTACATGATTGGTAGAACTCCAGTATCTATAATATCAACTGATTTCAACAACGATCAAAAACTGGATCTCGCAGTGACCAACTACTACAATAACAGTATCAATGTGCTATTTGGAAAAGGAGACGGAACTTTTCAGGATCAAACGCACTATATGGTTGGTGTGTATCCAACTTCTTTAATATCAGGCGATTTCAACAATGATAACAAACTGGATCTTGCAGTAACTAACTATAATGACAGTACTGTAAGTGTATTGGTTGGTAATGGAAATGGAATGTTTCTATCTACAACGAACTACACAGTTGATATAAATCCAACTTCTGTGACGCCAGCTGATTTCAACAACGATGGCAAATTGGATGTGGCAGTGGGTAACTATTACAGCAACACTATCAGCCTACTGCTTGGCAACGGAGATGGAAGTTTTCAAAGTCCAATGAACATTGGAGTTGGTCAGGGGCCGCAATCAGTACTGTCAGCTGATTTCAACAACGATAATAAAACAGATCTGATCGTGACTAACCAAATTGATAATACTACCAGTGTGTTATTGGGTAATGGAGATGGAACCTTTCAGTCTCCCTTAAACTTTATAGTTGGTGGTGGGCCACAATCTGTCACATCAGCTGACTTTAATAATGACCGCAATGTGGATCTAGCAGTGGTTAACTACTACAGCAACACTATTAGCGTATTACTTGGTAATGGTGATGGAAGTTTTCGGAATCCAGTGAACATCGGTGTTGGTCATGGACCACGATCTGTAATATCAGCTGATTTCAACAATGATAACAAACAGGATTTAGCAGTAACAAATTTCTTCGAGAACACCATCAGCGTGTTATTTGGTAATGGAAATGGAAGTTTTCTGGCTGCAAGGAACTATAGGGTTGGTAGTCGACCAGTTTTTCTGATATCAAATGATTTCAACAATGATATCAAAAAAGATCTGTTAGTAGCCAATTATAACGATGGAACTGTCAGTTTATTGCTTGGTTATGGTAATGGAACTTTTCAAAGTTCAATCAAATATGCAGTTGGAAAGGGTCCATCTTCTATAGCGTCAGGCGACATCAATAATGATAGCAAATTGGATGTGATTGTAACAAACAAAGAGTCTGTAGGGATGTCTGTTCTTCTTAACGGTTGCAATTAGTTGATAATCTTATTTCAAATATATTGACATACGTATATGTGAATCATTAATCTTGAGTGTGTGTGTGTGTGATTTTGAATAAATAAATATCGTCATCAATTTCGACTTCTGACTTTTAATGTTAATTCTCTTTCTATACTCAAAATATTCCCTATCGTTGACTTACACTTAAAAATAAACTGATTTTTTTTTGTATCAGCAACAAAATTATATTGGCTAAGTTGTGGAAGTTATTTGATGTCGCTTTAACTTTTTACTAACAGTTTAGAGAAGTTCTATCGTGAACTTGTCAAAAAAAATCTTCGAGAATATACTCATAGCCTTCATAGTCGAACAGTCAAACGTTTCCAAAGCCAACTCGTATTTGTTGAGCGAGCGTACATCAGATTGGTTGTAATTAATTGTTAAAATATATATAATTAAGTTTTAAAACCCTGTTTGAGAGATTATGTAAAATTGTTCTTTGACATTTTAACAAAAAGAATTAGTCCTCGTTTACATGGCAGTTGCATTGGTTGTACGAGAAAATAAGAAACTTTCTTTGAAAAAACTACCGGTAAATTCTATTTATAAAAGAAATTGAATAATAAGAATTTATTTAATTGTCCGAAAACGGACTGAAAGATCCTTTAATTCAAGTGAACCATATAGCACAAAATCCAACTGATTGGAAGTATGTTCATTTTTGTTTAGCAAAACCAGGATTAATTGTTGGCAAGTTTATTAAAATAAGAAAAGACACCGTTGGTAAAAACAAAATCTTGAATTTTTCTCATCTTGTTTTTTTTGCATTTAAGGTATTTATTAAAACAAAAGCGAACATATATTGCTTGTTGTGTTTATGGTGCTTTTTCTTAATCTACTGTACATAAACATCACATTTGTCAATAACAGCTGCAGTTGAAATTTGCTAAGAAATGGGTTCACCGTTTCCATTGTGTAAAGTTAATTATAATTTTCTTGTTTGAGCACGTAGTACAAATGTTGTTTTATTGACAAAAGAACTAACAAACAGTAATTTAACATATGGTTTTGATTGATTTTCAGAATTTCAATCAATAAAACAAGAATATTGCAGTAGAAAATTTATTTATAAATTAACCAATACATATTTATGATTTTTACCTTCTGATTCACGGATTTATTGTAAAAATATTTATTAATATTTCTTTTCGAATATTCAGATTAATTTAACACGAAAAAATTTCTTTAATTGTTTTAAAGAACAAAGTAAAATCATCGCAAGCGATAGAACAAAACGTCTGTGTAATGATTTTAGTGAATATGATAGCCGAAAGAACTTTTTCTATATATTTATGATCATGTCATTTTCAAATAATTCTGCGAAATATTCTTTTATTAATCTAAACTATTGTATTCTTGAAAGCTTTATTGTGGTTAGCACTGCCAACTGTAATCACATTTGTTCCAGACAGAACTCGATGAGCTCTATCGATTCTAATCAGAAAAGTTTTCATCCACCCTCACCCACATCCTCAATAATGTTAGATAGTCTGATGTGTATACGCCTTTTTCCGTTTAGATCTGTTATGTACATTTCTTCACTCAATAGTCGTTCTAACAAATGTTAATCTTCAATCATTTCATGTAATTTTTTAATTGTGAAATCACGTAATTGCTCGAGAATATTTAACGGAATGACGGGATCAGGTCCCCCAAACATAATTGTGAATACTCCATTAACAGTTTGAAATGTAATAAATGGCATATTTCCTTGAATCATATTAAGAATCGGAGTCATTCCTTCAAATATCCATCGTCCATATTGTTCATGAAATGGTAAAACACCCCAACTAGATATAGAACAAGTAGTAAGTTGAGGAGGCTCAGGATAATCTAACATTTTTGAAAACATTTGCCCACCCATTATACCAAAAGTAAGAACTTGGTTAGCATTAATGCATTTAACTGTATGTTCTCCGAATCTTTGAGCAAGTTGCCATGTTTCTGCACATGTTGTTGGTACATTTCTCAACGGCATTTCGAAAAACATAAGACTTGATACATGAGTAGATAGATCATGGTTCGGAATTGGTGGAATATATCGTCGACGTGAATCAGCTACAACACCTAATCGAAATATACTTCTTTCGACTTGTTCATGATCTACTAATAATGAAAATGCATATATAATAGCACTAGAAACAGCAGATGTAATTGATACACCTTCTTGATGACATTTAATAACCAATTTTTGTGTTTCTTGTTTATTTAATATTCCATACGCAGCTTCTGAATGGCAATGATCAGCCATTTCAGCTAATACAAAATCAACGTTAGCTAATGGAATTTTCGCTATTGGTGATCGATTTGCTACCAATGTGTATAACATTTGAAACATTAATTTACTAAATGATAGTATTCTAGTTATTTTTGAGAGACTTCTTTGTACTGCTGCTTCCATAGTTATTGGCCAATCTAATGATTTAGAGAAAAGGTTGTCATTTTCATCAGCTAAAGCGATGAGAACTTCATGTGCTGCATTACTCAATGATAATGCATCAGAAACACTATGTTCACAAATAAATACAATTTCTCGTGGACTATTATCATCATGTTGATTTTCTGGATCCTAGAAAATTATCAAAATATTAGCTATATCGATCATGAATTACTATATACGTATACCTGCAAAAGCCAAAATTCAGCTAAGCCTTCACCAATGATTGTTGTTGTTTTTTCTCGTTTTCTCCATTCCTGTTTCCAAAATACTTCATGATCGGATTGTTTTCTTGATATTTCTATGATTTTAAGTTGAAGTGTATTATCTTCTTCTAAGAAATAACAATGTGTTTTTCGAGGATTTCTTTGAAGACGACTTCGTAGAATAGGATGACGTTGCTGTAATTTAGTAACTGCTCTAGATAATCTTTCAAAAGATATATACGGTCCTTGGAGATGTAAAACTTCACAAATTCGCGTTGCTCCTTGATATTTCTGTGATGATTTCATGTAAGCATTTTCCATCGATCCTAATAAGCGTTGATTCCTTCCATCAATAGATAAATCATTTCTTTTACATAAGGAAAACATCTTGATTCTAATTAAAAGTTATCTTAAATAAATATTCGTATGTCATTTGTAAATGATGATTTTCTTTTACTCAATAGATTATTTTATAATTTACTTACTCCAGATCATACACATAGTTGTCTCTCATGGCACAAGATCAAAGGACTTCACAAATATCCAACATAATACATTCTAAAATAACATAATTATTTCGCATGAATGAGTGACATCTACTGATGCTGACTTTTACTTGATAATAGAATTTTTATGCAAAAATAACGACGTAATACTGCGCACCCAAGCAGACAAGAGTTCGGAAAAACGCGTGTTCACGCTTAAAAACTGCTACTTTTGAATGCTTACACACGTGTAGAGATAAGTGGCCGTGTAGACAACAACATTTCAACTTTTTACACGTAAATTTGGAGAATTTTAGTCGTCAACAATTTCTGTTTCCACGCGTAAAATACTCACTTTGTTGCCGTGTATGCGCGGATTGTTTCTAATCAGTGTGATTTTAGTCAAAATGTCGGATAATTACGCATTTTCACCCCAAATTCTGAGGGCTTGTTTGCGGGTACAAGCGCTGATTCTGCGAAAACCATATCGTCATCACGTCAATATTTTGAACAATGAAAAAAAAATTCTCGCTGGAGATGACCTCTCTCTAAAAACAAATACATCCTCACACCCTCAATTTTATATAGTTATTAAGAATATAGTAAATAAATAAGAAGACTTTCACAAACAAAACAATATCGAACGATAATTTGAAAATAATTGATCTTTTGAATTTATATTCAGAAGATCTATTTACATAAAAGGGCATTTCTCATTTCACGTCGAAAATGTTTTGATAGCACTAAATTCGTGAAAGTTCCTATACAAAACGGAATAGCTGTTCCAGTGAGACTAGTTACAAAAACCAATCGTTCAGTGGTAACTCGTAAAGAACTCTTCGTTTGACTTAAAGTTGCTTGTTGATATATAACAATAATAGATTGAATTAAATTGAATACTATATAAATAACGATGTCAATAAGAAGAATTTTAATAAGAAGTCGATCTTTTGCTTGAGTGGAGCATGATGGTAAACGATCACTTTGCATTATTCCAGTAATTCTTCTAGTGCCAGAAACAACTGGAGTTTTGGTTCGAATGTTTTTCACTGTCCATAAACCAAAAATAATCATAAGAGATGGAATAAGAATACCTTTAACAATTAATGGATAATAACTCATTATAGTTAAATATAAACCAGATTGAAAAAAACATCCACTTATACCCAATGCAAATATTCGAATATACATAAAAATAAATGAATGAATATGAATTATTGACCAAAATAATGTTACAAGAACTATTGAAATATAAGCAAGATGAACAGTACTCTCTTGTCTTATCAAAGCATTATGCGATGTAAGAAATACTCGATCAATTGAAGCTAATATAAAATAACATGGTGGCAAAATTTCAAAAAGAAACATTGTATAAAAACGAAAACTACAATAAAATAAATTATATCTTGTCGGATCGATTGAATAACCGAACGATAATGTTGAATATAATGTTGATGTATAAATAAAAAAGATACTACTGACATTTGATGCTATTAAATAAATTGAACATGGATTTTTTCGTAATGTTTTCCTACTAAAAACACATAAACTAAGTAAACAATTAATGGTTCCTATAAGAATTAAAATTGGACCACCATATTTATGTATATTTGTAACCAATGATGAAAATAATACGATTAAATCATTGTCTGAAGACATCTTTGTTGTCTGAAGGAACAAATAAGAAATGATTTCTCCAGGGTAATCTTTATCTTACTTTGAGTAAAATCCAATTAATACTTTCTTCCTTTCGTCTATTATGATCTCAAAGATAAAGGGCGATGGATGTTAACAAGTAAAATCGGTCACCTTCAAAAACCTACATATTATCTTCAGAAAATCATTATACATGATATCCTGCATTACTTTATAATTATAAAAAAATGTAAGATAATAAGTAGGTTTTTGTAGAAGATCGATTTCACTTCTTAACGTCTGCCGTCTTTTCATCAATAATTTTTATTCTCTCAATTTTTGTCATATAAAAATTCTATGCTCTATATTATTTCATCCTTCTTTCTTTTTATCAAATTAACCCTAGTCCCCCCAACAAGGGGCATTTTTTACCCACATCCGAAGCGGATGTTTTTTGATACGTAACCGAGTATAACATTTAGTTTTGATTTTTCGTTAGAGTTAAAAAGGTCATCGTTTTAATACGCTCTGCGTGAAATCACATGTAAAATATCATAACTTGAATTGCAGGGCTAGTTGCAAAAAATCCTAAAAGAGCACGGGAGGACTAGGGTTAATACTGACAGTTTTCATATGTCGTCCGAGAAGATCATTAGTTTCTTTTTATAATTGAATACACTATTAGACGAGAAAAATACACTTACGTAAACTATGTTTGTTATGATATACTTAAACTAAGTCTTTTTTAAAAGATATATCTTGACGATCAATTTGTCATTTGATGTTCTTCAAGTATAAAAGAGGATGCATTTTTATTTCATATTTACATTCTTTGAATCTTGTACGATTTAAAATCTATCGAAATGATTTCTGTCTGTCGAAAAATTTCATTCCGTAATTCCTATAAGTTTTGTTCAGAAATAAAATAAATGATAAGTTTACTTATTCAAATGATGATTTTAATAAGCTTACCTGGGGCGTACCTAAAATTCGTGGCCCGATATTTAAAGGACGTTGTCGACTAGAGTGACCTACTTTAAAATAAGAAACCAATATACTGTATTATCGAGATTTTCGAAGCATATCGAATGGTACCTATTAAATACTGTTTGCAAAGAATTTTCTTTAATGAATTCATATTGGCACGTCCGTATAAGCAACTTTGGTTACTAATTATTGTTATAGATTGAAAACATTTGTAAGATACTGTTTTCCATGGGCCACAGTCTCGTATTCGCACCATTTCCGATCGTCTTGTAAATATAAACATGCCTACCGATTTGCAGTAGTTCATTGTTAAATTCATACGAAGTCTTTCAAAATTCTTTGAAAACAGCATTTAATATATACTATTCCATACGCTTCAAAAAGTTCGATAATATAATACATTGGTTTCTTATTTTAAAATAGGTCACTGTAACGAAAAAATGATGATGAGAGAATGAACAAGAATGCGAAATAATATTTCGTGATTGCAAAGGTAAACTGGAGGAATAACATTATCGTTATTCTTCACATGTAGATGATGTTCACTACATTGTTCTATACTTTACTGCAGTTGTGTCTCATATTCTCTTTCTCGTAGAGAAGAGTCTTAGAAACATAAGTTGTTTGCTTGTTTGTTTGCTTGCTTGTGTGTCCGTACTTCACTGATTGTTCAAAAAATCAGATGAAACTAATAATCTAAATCTCTTTCTTAAAAGCATGGCCTAGAGGTTTTTTGGGTCGAGGAATTCGAATCTGAGATTATTTTTTATATTCTTTCAGAGAAAAACAAAATTCGGCCACAGCCAAGCGTATCAGTACGATGTATAAATTTTTTTTCAATTTTTCGTGACGTAATACTTGGTAATTAGTTGCCACAAGCGAATTTTGAAGTAACATCCATTTACCTGACAATAAGACTGAAATTCTTCCTGGCCTCTTACCTTCGGTACCAAACATGCCTGTGCTTCTCACCGATAACATTGCGTATGAACTAGGACTTTCGAATGGTACTCAAGGAATCTTTCGAGAGCTCAAATACGATGACAAGGAAGATCCGAGTGATTTAAAAATAAAAAGCGAAGTATTTCCCTCAAAGACAATCTACATACGAAAACCATTATATGCGCTCGTAGAAATTAATACATCACAACTAGAAACAAGCCTCGATAGGCTTCGTACTAAACTAATCCCTATTCCACTCGTCAGAAAGCAATTTACTATTTCCGTCAAGCAACTATTTGGTCAACTGTTCGAACGTATGCAAGATGGCAAAAAAGTCCCATAAGTGATTCAATTTACACGAATGCAACTACCAATTGTACCTGCCTTCGCAATAACTACATATAAGGTGCAGGGACTCACGATGAACAAAATCGTACTCGATCTTCAAATTCCACTTACGACACTGCAAGCGGCATCAGTATATGTACCACTCAGCAGAGTAAAGAGAATAGAAGATGTAATTATTCTTCGACCTTTTGATATGAAGGTATTACAAGTCTACTATTTGACTTTGTATAAATCGATACTTGATAAGAGTTTAGGGTTATTTCAAGTCTATAAAACATTATCTTTTTTCAAATTATCTTAAAATAATTATTCGTATATCTCCATTTTCCTTATCCTTCCTTACATTTATCTTACCTATTGTAGTAATTTTTCTTTTTCTCTTATTGTAGCAGATATTTCCTATCATGCTTTCTTACTGCTCTTTTTTTATGTAATAGCTCATAATCTTCTCAATTGCGTTGACACTGACTTAGAATATCTAATTCTCTATTTAACATTTGGTATAAATGTCTGGTCTACACTGAAAATAAACTAATATACACAATAATATCTAAAAAGTGTAACTTCTGAAAGCAATATTTCTACGAGAAAGAAGTGAGCGAGTCGCTAGACGAGCGTTACTTGTCATACAGAACGTTGTCTTTTATAGATGACACAATGAAGAAGAAGAAGAAAGAAGTGAAGGACGAACCAATACAATGAGAAAATCTTCAATAGTGTACTTGTTGGCACAATGCTTTTAATCGACAACGTCCGTTAAACTTCGGGTCTCGAATTTTTGTTATACCCTAAGTATATTATAATAATAACAACGAAGTGAAATATTCTCAAAATAGGTTTTCTAATTTCAACAAAATATTGAATGTAAATGAACACAACTTAGAAAAGTGAAACGAAAAAAATAGTGTCTACCGTTAAATAGAAAAGAAAACTTGCACTTATATTTACAAACAATAAATGAATAAAAAAGTTGCAATTATATTAGAGATATAAATGAACCAGATGCGAAGAATGGATGACAAGTAATAGAGATTTGGTGTGTTCTATAAGAGTTTTTAAAAGCATTCTGAAAAATGCATCGGTGTTTCGGCGAAGAGTTTATCTAATCTTTGCATCTGAACGATTTGAGACTTGCTGGGTTTGATCAGTAAGACTTTATAATCGAAATGCCGCAAAATAATTAAATCAGTTGAACGTTTGACTCTTGATAACCGTACACAGATTGCAGCGACACCATCTGTATCTTTCTGTAACTTCACCCAGGTCAACAAATCCGATGCTGGATCCGATCGGATCTTACCGGATCCGACCATCCGACAAAATCCGATCGGATTCCTGGAAACGGAATTGCATTGGAATCCGACTAGAAAAATCCCGTCGGTTGTTGCAAATTTTATGAGCGATCTTTCTAACTATATTCTATGATGATCCTTTGAAAATCCAGGAAATCCATGTTTCGGGTCCGACGAGATCCGATCNCGACAAAATCCGATCGGATTCCTGGAAACGGAATTGCATTGGAATCCGACTAGAAAAATCCCGTCGGTTGTTGCAAATTTTATGAGCGATCTTTCTAACTATATTCTATGATGATCCTTTGAAAATCCAGGAAATCCATGTTTCGGGTCCGACGAGATCCGATCGGATCCGAGACCGTCGGAATCCAATGCAATTCCGTCACCAGGATTTCATCGGATCCGTCGAATTCCTGTAGGATCCGATAAAATTCTGTATTGGATCCGATGGGATCCGGTGGGATCCGAGTATGGGATTGTTCGACCTGGGCAGATCAATTACGACTTTGCTTAAAGTTTATCCTTGACTTTTATGAGTTGTGATATCATAGGCGGGCACACAGATAATGCGCGTCGTTTAATCGATAACAATGCTTTTCTATTTGTCTTTGATTTTTTTTCTTTATTTTCGAAAGAATATCAGAAATGTCAACCTGAACTGTTTGTTCTATTATTGGTATTGGAATAAGTTTTGGTTGGCGTTTTTCAAGATTACATTTTATTTTTCATTTGGTTATTTCGACCAGTGAATACTCTCTTGATTTCGCATATATTGTAGATCATGGAGATAATCATGGAAATAGCAAATGTCTCAATGTAGAATATTTTCGAAATCTTGATGAACAAAACTTTGATACGGAAAACAATACAAATAAACCAATCGGTATTGTTTTTATCAAATATTGACTTCTTTCACATATGCTTTAACATGCAGTCTAATCAAAGCAGCTTTCATAATTTCTCAATAAATTTTTTTGAAAATAGAATAAAAGCGCGATTATATGAACAGTCTTCAATAAAAGAGAAAGGTTTATTTTGTTTCAATGAAATTATCTGGTCGAACAAAACATTACAAAGCATCTGAATCGTTGTTATCAAATTGTTTATAATAATCAGGTACTTGAACAGAGCGTTAAACGATGTGAAACGACAAAAGTTAGATCAAATTCTCCTGAACGAATTTCGTATAAACATGTTTGCCAATGTTTTTGTGTACAAAATTGTCCAACAACAACTGTTAAATGTTTTTCCATCATTAACAAGATTATTATAAACACCGATAATTAAAATAATTCTAGCCTTTCGTGTACATGTGATCATTTCTGTTAAAATATCACCCACATCGGTCTCTAAATCGAGAAAACGTTCAATTTCACGTAATTTCTATGATGTATCAAAAATCTCATTGAAATTAATCGTTTCAATACCTAATTTGTTCTTTGATAAATCGATTCTTTCTGAAACACAAACAATTCCAATAATTTACTTTGCACCGAGTGTTTGACGCCAACGTGCTTCAACTAAACCAATTGGTTCTAAATCCTAAATAGTCATAGTTGAATCTTCTGTCACATTTGCAATGTAACATCCGATAGATGAAGCGCTTTGTCATCTGGTACATCAGCTTGTCCACTCGGTACACTACCTGTTAAATGAGAAAGTCCAAATAATGCTGCGGTTTTTTACCATAAAGTTTTTCTACAAGTTCGACGGATTTGTTGTGTCACAAAGAGAATATTCTTCACGTTTACAATAATCACAAAAGTCACAAGCGATGTTCAGTCCAATTTTGAATTTCTTTACTTGATCACGAGTTTGTTCGATAATTTCCAAAAATTCATAACCACGAATATCACCATCATGCATATCAAGCATTTCATTACTATACAAATGGAAATTAGGATCACAAACTGTTGTTGCGGTGATTTTTAATAAAATATCATGAGCATCGGAGATTATTGGCAATGCCTTTTCAGCATATTCAACATGTCGTTTGTTACGTGAGACAATGGCATTTTGCTACCGAGTTTCATCATATTTCCGCTTAGATGGAATTCTTGAAGAAGAAAAATCGAATTCAATTAAGTTTACTAAAAAATCATTTAACAATGTTGGAGCTTTTCCTACGAATTTATCAGCGATTTGCGATAGAAAATTCATCGTTTGAAATCACATTTAACTTTTTCGTCAAATATAAAAAATAAGTAGTAGAGTACAAGAGATTTCGGTCGAAGGACTCGAATCCTCCACATGATCTTCTCTTTTCTGAATTTTACAATTTATTTCTTTATGTTCTTATTGAAGAAAGTGAAAAGGATTTCAATCGAATTCATTGCATAATGTAAATCGATATCAAGATAAAGATGACTTTGAACTTCCATAATAATGTATTCATTAAAAATTGTCGATGAGAATTATCATTTGGGTGATTTGTGTTTTCGATTTCCAAATCGAAAATGAAATTATCACAGGATAAATGATAATTCAATTGTTATCAACGTTCACCAGCACTTTAAAGAAGTGCAGAATCTTCAGATTTTCTCCAAAAATAATGTCCATTGCAATAATTCATGAATGGCTTATCCAATCAGGTCTATTTTTTTAACTCGACGCAATTATTGAAGAGACTTTTCAACAATATAGAACATTTCTGTCGCAACGAACTCTCTCTTCGCAAGTTTCTATGAAAACCAACGAAAATACAATGATCATCCATTGGATACACAAGAAAACAAACTTTCATCGTATTTATTATCACATTCAGTTTTGTTGACGAGAATTTTCGCGTAAGTCATTTATTATAAAGATACTTTTTTGTAAAAAACTCAATTACTTTTATCCTTCTATGTTTCACATTGACGAAAATCAATGATAAACCTTTACATTCATTTCTATCTGATCATGTTCACTGCACCGAAAAAAAACTGATTAAGAAAAGGTCAAAAAATCACGATTTACTTTTCATTTCATTCGATCAATAAACATAAAATGCAATATCTAACGAGGATCGTGCTTCTGCTTTTGCTCTTGGTCTTTTACCAAATTTTGCTCCTGATGCTGTTAAAGTTGTTATCGGACTGGGTGAGAAAATGTACGAAACCGCTAAAAATGCTAAAGCAAATAAAGGTACATGTTTGCAATTAGCTATTCACGCTTGGGAGTCAATTGAGATCTTATTATACATTCTCGGAGTTTCCGTACCAAGTCCTGCGTTTGATCGAGCTGTTGATATTTTAACAGATACTCTTTCAACTGGAGTTGATCTTTTGAAAAAATATGTTGACACAACACCAATTATTCGAACAATTTTAAGTAATCGATTCAAAAAAACAATTCGATACTTATGAACAAAGATTAAATAATCATAAAGATCGACTTTTATTTGCAATGGTTGCTTATACATTTGGATGGTTAAATAAAATTCAAACTCGACAAGGAATTACTTTACCATTAGTTGAACAAAAAAATCAGACAACATATTATCCAACAACACAAACACGATTTCTGAATCTTTCTTATTGATTTTATATGGTAAAAAACTCGAAAAATTTATTCATACTCCTCTTCTCTTCATAGATGTCGCTAAAAAGAAATCACATTTTTAATGGAAATTTCTTTTTTTTTCTCGATTTTATTTATTTAATTTTAAAAGAGAAACAATTTTAATAAAACGATATTTATTTGATATCAATTGAACATTTATTGATTGGACAGACGAATTGAACTTTGTGCATCGGACAGTGAGAAGATATTCCAAAAAGAAGCAAAATGGCTCCAACACGTGGTCAACGAAAAAGTGAAACAGTTGCCGCATCGTCATTTTCATTAGAACGACAATTATTATCCGATATTGATGAATCAATTCATTATGACTATGGCGATGAAGATGATCAACAACAGAATAAAAAAGATCAAGATGATGAAGATTCCAATGAAAATCCAATTGATCCATTTTCAACAAAACAATTTCAATCAAAACGACGACGAGGATTTCGAAAGAAACCCCGACCATTTAGTGAAGAAGATATTGAAGCTTTACAACAATTATCATGTGCAAAAGCTTTTTCAAGATTTCATTCACGAATGAAAAGAGAAGCACAAACAGATGAATCTATTGGAGATTATCTCAAAGCTTGTGCTTTATTAGCAACAAAATTACGTCATTGTAAAAATGAATTCTTAGAAGGTGATGATGCTGATCAACAAATTGAAACTTATTATAATGATCGATTAGAAGAATATTCAACTTTATCGAAACAAGAATTTCTTAATTTAGCTGAACGATACAAATCAGATATTCATCATACAATTGATAAATGGTTGAAAAAACGATCGAAATCAAGATCACATGCGAAGAAAAGTAATCCTGGAGAATATAAAAGAAATATGTTATCGGATGCTTTAGAAGCTCTCGCAAAAAAATAACTTTTTTCTTTGTATTATGTTATTTCACATACAATTTGTTCAAAATCATTTTTTCAATAAACATCAAATTAATATTACAAAGTCAATCACTGTACAGAATTCCTGTTAGTTCGATAAATGTTCACTATGAGCATATTATATAATGATTTTATATACCTATCAGAATGATATGATCTTTTAAAATGACTTTTTTCTATTTGAAACGATAATGACTGGATGAAAGAAATGACGCAATTTTAACCTGAAATCAACATGAACTTGTTTGTACTTAATATCGACGCGTACGCAATAAGACGAAAAAGAAGAAAAAGAAGAAGAAAAAAAGAGAAGAACGAAAGAAACAGTGGGCGCTATAGATACTTATATATAAACGAGTATGTTATATAGTTCGACATTCAAATAGCGTACATCGATATTAAACGAGAATCTTCGAATTCAAAATGTCTGCTTCGCACAAAGAAACAATCGAAGAACTTATTCGTATTGACAATAGTCGTCATGTTCATCATTTAGAAAAAGTTCTTGATGATCATGTAACAAAACAAGAAAACACCAAAACGGTTTATACAAATATTCAAGAAGCTCGAGAATATTATTCTATGGAACATGAAGCAAATCCATCAGCTCAATGGAAACTTTTGGATTTCAAACAAGGTGATGCAAATTCAGCACAAGCAACAATTTCGTACAATAATCATACATATGACACAAAATATACATTTAATTCAGCTGGAAAAATTCTAAAAATTGAATCACATCTTCAACAACAAAAACAGTAAACACCATGCCATCAGGAACTTCTTTTAGTTTTTCATAAGGCGTTCTTTTTTTTTTCATCAGACTAGTTTAGTTAGTTCTATTTTGAAATAAAACATTTTCTCGATCAGATCATTCATTGAATTCTTTTGAAATTGTCGATCCATTTTCCATTTCGATCATCAAATATTCAGACAAATAACAATTTGTAAGAATTGTATACTTGACAGAAAAAGATATCTTCAGTATCTATAAACATGTGTAAAAATAGATGGTTGTGCAAATATCAACCTTTGTACAACAAAATTTCATAAATTTTACTGTCCAACAGGGTTTTTTTGTTAATAATCCAATGACTACGATTGAATAAGATAGATCTTTCATGATGATTTGTTCACTTTTTATTTTCATCTGTGAAAATTTTGATAAATTGCTGCAAAATTCATGAGAGTTCATTGCAATTATTGTAGACATTGTTCTACTTGTTTGTATAATAGGAATTTATGTACTATTCAAAGAAATCTTTTTATATTCGATTTGCGGATCAACTTCAATTTCTTTTTTTGACATTAATTCATTATGATAAAGTTTTATTGGTATTTGATATTGATTTTGCTGATGAAGATCTTAAATTAAAAAAATCCAAATAAATCGAGAAGATTTGTATCTTATAAATGAAGATAATTATTTATTAATTGATAGAGAAAACAATTTTTAAACATAACTTGATATACAAATATTCATTTGTGATTTCTTTTAATAGGTTAGAAAATTTATTTTTATTTTTTGATAAATTCCTTATTCGAAATAAACAATCGATTATTAATTATAAATGAACAAATTGACCATTGAGTTCAGTTGATGATTATTCTCGAACATTACAAAAAATATTTCGATATAAAAAGATAAATTCGAAAAACAACCATTGGTTCTAATCGACCACCAATAATTCGAATTATTCGATTCTTTTGACTACAGATTGAATATACTTTTCACATTCTTTATCATTTGTTGATATACAAAATAATTCTTGAGCATTGATATTCTATTGTGTATCATCAAACAACCGATCTATTTACATCTTAAGTATCTTTTCATTAGTTTGTCAACGAATAAAGAAATTTTTAGTTGTATTTTTTACAAAGGGGAATAATAAAACGAGAATGAAATGAGATGTAACTTGAAGGAAAAGTGGATTTTCAATTTGTAATGTAATGTGAAGAATTTCTCCAGAAACAAATCTTGATTTATTTAAATAAACATATAATAGAAGATTTTAAACATTGATGATATTCTAATAGATTAACATGTGGATAAATTCTTGATAAATGTTTAATAATATTTAATTTTGATTTCAAATCTTCTTTATACATTTTAACTTGTAAATAATATTCTTAGATGAGAATAATTTTCACGTTTATTTCTTGTTGATGGAAAATGAATTATTTAATTGAAATTGAAATGATCAAAAATAGATTTCTCCTTCAATATTTCATCTCGTTAAATTTAATTTTTGACAAAAATATTTTTTATAATGATATCTGGTTAAAAATATAAGAATAGTTTTTTGTTATTGTATAACCAATTTCTCCTATAAATTCAATAGAGATTCGATCAATTTCTGATCTTAATTTTATTAAATTTCATCTAATTGTTCCAGAAATGATATCTCCATTTAAATAACATCTTTTCGTTTGATTAATATGAATTAAAACTCGACTAATATCACTATTATCCATTCTATTCAAAATAATATCACATAACAACTAAATGATTCACAATTTATTTAGTGAACTCAAGATTTTTAACTTTACAGTTATGTGTTGAAACAATCAAATAGAAAACGACTTTTTCTTTTCTTTTCATCAAACTTTCCAAAAGCGTTCGATATAAATTTAAAATAAATAAGAAGAAATATTGTTGATGTCAAGTAAATATACAAAAAGATCAAAAAAGAAAAAAAAAGAAGGGAGAAAATAGAACGATGTAAAATAAATAAAAAATTTTTTCGTAATGGAATAAAAAATTCAAACTGTTGAAAAACGAATATCATTCTCATCCTCTCATGAAGATAATCTGTATGAACATGTTAATTAGTTGATACAATACTTCAAGAAACATAATACGAAACATTATTTAAAATGTTTATGATGATTTATGATCTCCTATAAATCATGTTATCATATAATACAAATGGAATTCTTTTCTGTCCTATGTTTTATAATTTAACAAAAAAAACAAAATATATCAAAATGATTCAAATGTTTTTTTAAATAGATTTTGCAATATCAATATGTTTATATTGAAATAATTTAAGAAAAATTTTCTTAGAAATTCTTATTATTCTTTTAGGATTTCATGGAGATTTAATTGTTGCTTTAAAAACCATTTCATCTTATATTATGGTCCAACAGATTAAAAAAAATATTCAAAGAATATTTACCGTTGATATTTCAACATTGAATTAATATTTGGGTGTGGTTATAACGTTCTTTGTCTCGTCTTTCTTTTTTTTTTTTTATCTCTGATTAAATATTTTATATGAATAAATTGATTTATTATTATTTGAAAAAGTGATTTGTTCTACTTCCATTTGATTATCATATAACATATGTTCAATTATATTTAAAAAACAAGTTATTCATGTCAGAGATAATGTTTTTAATAAATATTGGTAAACAAATGACAATTTATATTGGTTGGTCATTATTAATAATTGGAATAATTGGAAATGGAATAAATATTTATATTTTTTCAAATATTGAAAATTATCGTCAAACTCCATGTACATTTTATTTTCTAATTTCATCAATTGATAATCTTTTAATTTTATTCGTAAATCTTCTTTCTCGTATTCTTATTTTAGGATATGAATTAGATTTAACAAAAACATCATTATTTTGGTGTAAATTCCGTTCCTATACGATCAATGTCTTTCCTCTATCGTCATTTTCATATTCATGTTTATCATCTATNTTATTCTAGACAAACTTGTTTTCGTTCTACGGTCTGTTACTGTTTGTGTTCTATAAACATTAGTGGGTGGAAAGGTGACAATGTTTTCATGTTGTTTAGACGAAAGAGACACACAATATATCAATATTCGTATTCTTTTACAAAATAAAACCAATTCATAAGAATAAAAACCGTTGAAAACGTTTGAAAAGTTCAGAAAAACTATTTCAGTATCATTTTTGACATGATTTTAAAAAAAAACCTTTAAAATCTTTTTATCTTTACTAAACAGATAGTTGAACTTTATCTATTATTATTCTTATTTAAATAAACAACACTAAGAATAATTTTGTACAGTAAAGATTGTTGATACGATCAAATCTATTCATATTTATTGTACTTCAAAAAATGATGAGTATTCATTAATGTAGAATATACAGATAAAAGCAATCTTATCCATCAGTATTGATGATCAAAAAGAAAGAATTTTTCTTCTTAAATCCAATCGATATTTTTACAATTATAAAATCATCTTTTCTAGCAAATAGAAGTTAAAATATGCCAAGAATTTAGTCAAATGAATTGAAAATGAGATGATACAGCTTTATATTTGTATATAATCATGTTTCTTAATTACTCATCGATGTAAATATTTTTTCTTATATCTCTATAGAATAGAATATCATTATCTATTCAAATTTAAAGATTAAAAAAAAAGAGAAAGATTTTTTGAAATGATTTCTTAAATAAAGAAAACAAGTTTTCAATTATATTTCACACTTTCATATCCATATTTATCATATTGTTCTCGTTTGAATTTATCTGATAAAATTGCATAAGCTTGATTCACTTTTTTGAACATTTCTTCTGCCTTTTTATCACCAGGATTTCGATCAGGATGAAATTCTTTTGCTTTTAATAAATACGCACGTTTGATTTCTTTGTCAGTTGCATTTCGATTAATAGCTAATAGATTGTACAAATCTAATGGTACTTCTTCTTTTGTTTTTGTACTTGATTCTTTTGTACTAAAAAAAATATTATTTAGAAAATATTAATCTTCATGAAAACAAACCGTTGTTGTTGTTGTCTGGATTGTTGTTGTTGTTGTCCATATGATTGATACTGTTGTTGTTGTTGTTGTTGTTGATATGATCGATATTGTTGTTGAAAAGGTGTTGTAAAATCATACGTAAATTGTGGAGCATTCGATGTATAATTTTGCCATTGTTGTTGACTGACTCGTTGTAGATAAATTTTTGGATAGTTTTTGGCATAAAGACCAACAAGAGGTGCGAGAATACAAGCAATTGGTATCGATGTTTTAAAAGAAAGAAGTGAAGCAAGTGCAATACCAATTGATGGATCAATCATTGATCCAAGTGTAACAATTGATGCTAATGCTAATGGATAAAATCCAACTAAAGTTGCTAATGTTACTTTTGTCATTGAATATTGTCGATCACCTTCAACATGACCAGTAACTCCATCAACTAAACATGTAAAATTTGTTGAACCATATTCATAATCAATGACATAAATTGGATAATATAAAAGACGTTCTTTTTTTGTATTTNTGAAAATTCCAATGTTCGTTATTCAACAGATTCCTATCGATCATCAATGAGACAATATCCATACGGAAATGATTATAATAATATTCTAAGTGAACGTCTGTGATAAAATTTTATTTCAATGACATAAAAAGCCATATGAACAAGGGATAATTTTATTTAAAATTCTTTTTGTTCTTTTTCTGTAGAAAATTCATTTGAAATTAATTAAAAATATTTAAACAAACAAAAAAAGAGATTCATTTTCTTTTTGTCAAAAGATGATTGATTTCTCAATACATAATGTTTTAATCGAATTGATGTTCTCATTTCAAATCTTTTCTCAATTTTACTATGACCAATGAAATAAATTTCTCTACATACACAATGACAATACTCTTTTTTACTAATCTTTCTCTTCATATAAAAATAGAAAGTATTTCTATATGTAAAATTACATTGTGATACTATTTTCATTCGATCATTTTGTCTTAATCCTTATTTATTTTCATTTAACATTGAATATTCGAAACAAAAGAAATGTCACATATGTCTCCTTGTTTTTATATTTTTATCCTTATCTTCATCTTCTGTGCACAATGTTCATCTTTATATATTGATTCTCAAATATCTAAAATTAATCGAAATAATCTTTCTGATTCATCACCTTGTCCATCACTTAATGTTTCTACAATTCGTTTAATCACATTTGATTTATTTGGTGCATTGATGTTAACCAAATCATCGTTACAAAGTAATATTGCTGAACTTTTACCATCATTATCATCAAGTGATGTTGAACGTTTCACTAATATTTGGGTTGAAGCATATGTATCATATTTTGGAAAATCATTTCCAAGATCACAAACACATCAACCATTTTTATGGGTTATTCATTCATCATTGTTACAAATTTTAGAATCATTGAAATTATCAACAATTGTACCTGAAGATAGTTTTACTTTTAAATCATTAATGAAAACATGGAGTAATCTACAACCACGTCCTGGTGTTGTTAAAGTTCTATCAAAATTAAGCAAAAAATATCAATTGGGATTACTTTCCAATGGTGATAAAGATACATTACAAACAGCGTTGCGTATTTTTCCTTCATCTGTAAATATATCATCAATATTCTCATCAGATTATCCAATAAATTGTTTTAAAACATGTTCTGCAATGTATGCTCAAGTATTAGAAGCAGTTCATGGTGATAAGACACAAGTTTTACATGTAGCTGGTTCAACATACGATACTCATGGTGCTCGAACTTTTGGAATTTTCTCTGGTGCAATTGATAGTTCAGCAAAAAATACAAATCCATCACCATGTTTTGCTTTTGATGATATACAACAATTGATTTCATTTTTTAATGTTTAAAAAACAAATCTAATACTGATTTTGTTTAAAAGACAAAATTTACAAATTCAATATAATTGATAATGAGTTATTTTTTTATTGAATAAGAATTAAAAAATCGTTGTATTATAACACGATGTATAACATGGTGGAACATCAGAACAGAAATCCCAAGTATTTCCACACCAAGCTGAAGTACATTGTGAACATGATTTAACACGTGTAGTTTGACAAGTTGGACTTGTTAAGACAAAGCAACATTTACATAAAACATCACCATTTGTGTAATTAATCATTATTAACGAGAAAATCAATAGAAGAAATGTGAATTGTATTTTCATCATTATTTCGTGATTCTTTTTTTTCTTCTTTTTTCAATAGTGACAATTCACTTTTAAAACCGCGTTTATATAATGATTTAAATAAATCTTCGTCATTGTTATTTTTTCTTGTCATTATCAGTATGATTAAAATATAAACTTATCGATTATTTTGTAGGTGTGAGAAAAACATTGCAAAAGTTATGTACATAGTTTTGAAAAAGTACTTCTTTCGATTGTAAAGTAATTTATATAAAAATAATTAATTCTTCTTTTCAATATTAAAACTTTTAATTATATAAGATAAAATTTAATATGTGAAAANATTCGTGGTCAATCAGATTCGACTATTAAAAAGAAATGGTGTGAAGGACCACGAACTTGTCTTGGTCTGATGACGACTGATTTTCCAAATCTATTCATGATAACGGGACCAGGAAGTCCATCAGTATTCACCAATATGGTTGTTTCGATTGAACAACATGTGGATTGGATTGCAGATTGTCTCGATTATCTGAGAAAGAATCAATTTGACACGATTGAACCGTCTCGAGAAAGTGAAGATGGGTGGGTCAATCAAGTCAATGCTATTGCTAATGCTTCCTTAGTTAACATGGCCAATTCGTGGTATTTGGGAGCAAATGTTCCAGGAAAACCACGGGTTTTCATTCCATATGCAGCTGGAATTGTTCCTTATCGACAGAAATGTGATCAAGTGGCAGCGAATGGTTATGAAGGTTTTCAATTGAAAAAGATGACAACTAAATAAGAGTACGGATATCAAAGTAGAAAACAAACAATATCATTAAATTATGTGTGTGTTTTGAAATTTTAATCGTTCTACGAAAAGAAACAGATGATTTATAATAACGATTGAGGATGTAAAACATAATAAATCTTAGTTAGAATGAGTTCAGATCCTCCCATTCATTTACATTATATATCAATCATTTCATTCTTTCATTGCATAGAACGTCAACTGTTTTTCGATTTCATCAAACTATGTACATAGTCTTGCTTGACAAAATACAAAGTTTTATTCTTTAACATCAACGTTATATGTTTCGATTAATTAAGCAGGAAGTATTCGTGTCAACCTACGTCGCTCTTGAATTTCTGTTTCGGCCATGCGACGACCAAAAAACCAATCCTTTATATCAACAACAAATAGTATAATTACACAAAAAAAAACAGTAGAAAAAAGTCCTTACCTCAATATCAACCAACCATCCAATTCCTTTCAGATTCCACTGATTGCATATTAATAGAACTTCGTTTACACTTGGCATTCTATTCATCGTATAATCTACAAAGTTAATGTTAAAGCATTTCGATTAATGATGGATCTACTTACATTCATTTAAATATTGAATTTGTTCATTAGTTAGTAACTTTTCTACTTCTTTCAATCCTAAGAAAGCGAAATTACGAGTAGATATCTACTTTTACACAGATTGAAATGATAAAAATTCAAAAATAAAAATCCATTCATCGATGTCCACATAGATCTAAACGCTCATTAGGGTCTTTTCTTTCTTTTTAACAGTAAGTTAATAGAAAAGTTACTCCAAATCATGTCTAACCATATCGAACATAACGCAATAGGATATTTTTGTTTTTATATTATACAAAATATTTCAACAAGAGATTTACTTCGAATCTTTTCGACCATTTCAATCAAGAATAAAATCATTTCATTCGTCAATAGAAATCAATTTATCATTTGTTACCAGATATAACTTACTCGAAGTACATTGAGCAAAATAATCCCAAGTCCAAAAACCATCAGTCATGTTCAGAGAATGATGAAAATGTGGAACACAAAACGAATTATTTCCTTTTCTTATTGACAACTTATATATCATTTCTATACGTCGGACGTACACAAAGAAGACGACAGGTCATTAACAGCGGCAATGTCCGCTATTGGTGCTCATAATGAAAGCAAAACATGAGCACCTTTGTCTTTTCATTAGAAAAGAAAGAAGATACAACATGATAAGACACCTTCATTGGTTTGAGATATTGCATTCTTAGAGAATAGAAATATGTCCTATACTCCATTTGCTACATATTGTTAAAACCTAGAGAAGACTTTGTATTTGTACTGGTCTTTATTTAAATAGAATTAAATTGATAAAGATTGATGATCAATTGTCTCGAAAAGGAATTAAATCAAAGGTTTGTTTTCATATTGGAATCGTTGAGATTAGTTCTATCATCATTTTCTAATTTTATGGCGAAAAAAGTTGATTATCTGCATTCTCTTATGTTCGTTGAAGTGGTTATTTACATTCCGAAATACACAAAATACTTTTCTTTTGATTTGTTTTTTTTTAACCAAAAATTTAAATTCCAATTTTTTCTTTTTCTATCCTCATGATTCAGACAAGATCGTAGTAAAATGACGACGAAAGTAAATTGAAGAAAGCCAAGAGAAGATTCATCAACTAAAAATGTTACGATGAAAAGCAAATTCAATCGATTGAATCCCATAATCAATTGTTTCTATTTCTTGACATGAAGTCAAACTTATCCATTAAAAGTGTGTGCAATGATATAACACAAGGTTTTCATACGAGAATATCTTCTATTTCTTATAATGTTACACATTGCGAAATCAATTGTGCTTTTGGAGTCGATTTCGACATCTCTAACTACGATATGTCATATACTTTGAAGTTGAATTCATGATTTCCTTCACGGAATCTCATCCTCAAGGAAACATTGAAGACAAGAATAGAAAGTTTCGGATATGTTGTTCTTATTTAGTTTGATAGAATCAACTAAAAGCTTTTTTCTTTATTCTTCTTTAAATAAATAAAAAACTTTTTTTTGGATGAAAACGATCAGTTTTCTCGACGCTCTAAAAAGATGAATTTGTTTATATATAGAAAATTTGATCAATCAACTTACTGTTTTCTTCAAGTTTCTTGGTTATGTACCGCAAATATTCAACTTCAGTACGAAATGCAGTCACCTTCGCTTCTCTCCAGGTTATTTCCAACTTATGGTGAACGCAATCCACATCGTCAATGGTTGATACCATCTGTTGTTCGAGTACTCGGATGATCTCCTCTTCTTCTTCACGGTCGAAGACCCAGGTCGTTCATTCCGGCGACTGAATCCCTTGAAATCTGAGTCGGATCCTGTACAGCTCTTCTCGATTCTGGCGGCAAGGAAATGGTCGGAAAACGAACCTAACCGGCCGGAACCGACCGTACCATAATAACCTGGGAAGCTTTCGTGTTATTCATCTCAAGTATTCAACTTCAGCACGAAATGCAGTTGCTTTTTGCTTCTTTCCATGCAATTTCGAGCTTGTGGTGATGGTAATCCACATCTTCCTCTAATAAAGAAAGTTGTTCCTTGAGAATTTTGACAATAATTTCTTCTTCTTTTCGGTTGAATAGACAACGAATAATCTATGCAGGAGAAAATCGAATTCGAATATTAGATTATAATCATTTAGTTTTGGATCTGATTGCGCCATCACGATGATAAATTTACGAGATCTAAAAAAGGAAAATTCAGTTAATACAAAGACAAACGGTGAGAAACTGTCTTATCTTTCTCACAGACAACTTATCCATGAATTACTACTTGTATCAATTCAAAATTACCCATTTCAGATTTGACCAAAACTGATACAATTCAACGAGATTTTCGTTTCCTTCATTATGACCACTGAACAACATAGTCGAAAGATGTCACCATGAGTAAAATTTAAAAAGTTCCATTTTATCGGTGTGAACCCAAGTCAAAGAGTACGGACCGGTTCCCATAGGAAAGCGCAGGAAATCACTGGAACATGGAAGCAGTATTCCGACCGGAAACTTTGGGATTTTTTCCGATGATTTTCGGTTAGTTCCTGTCGGAAACCACGTGAAACCGACTGGAATTCACCGGAAAAAATCCCAAAATTTCCGGTCGGAATACTGCTTCCATGTTCCAGTGAATTCCGGTGCTTTCCTGTGGGATCCGGTGTTTTTTCCGCGGCTTTCCTGCAGGATCCCAAGGGATCCGGACGCCGGAACGTGCGACATGGGAAGCTAGCACGAACAAACTTTTGGAAATTTTTCTATCGATATCTTTGTTCGTTTCCTTTAGGTCTATTTATAATTCAGATAGAATTTTTCCAAAGTTTGCCCGGTGAATAAAAGTATCATCATTCAATGCAGAATTAAATTCTGAGTCGAATGATGTAGCTTGCATGGATGGGACATATTTAGTAAAAAGTTTTTAGCTAATATGTCGTTTGTTTGTGCTTCGCTTCACATCGATAGGCAAAACTAATTCCATTTTGAGGATCTATTTTTGTGATTATAGGATATGTTATCTTAATTGATCTTTCAATTGTTGAAAATTATGCGGAACAGAAATATAGCTTATTTTAATTATTTATTGAAAAAAATAAAGAAAATGGATGAAATGTTTATTGTACACAAAAAAATCTGATCCAAAATAGTTTCGAGCATAATCAGGATCGACTGATGATGGCAAGAAAGAGAACTGCGTGCTTGCTTAGAGGAAATGGTTGAAGTAGAAAAGATATGAATAAAGACGCGTCGAAAATGGACCACACAAAATTCTATTCATCAACAAATTTTACTACTTTTCTGAAATATTAACATTTTGATTAGATGGAAGTTGATCCGATTCATCTCAAGAGAAATGACGAAATCGAATATAAATTATCTATTTCATCATCTGTTAATTTGTCGAAATACGCGAAATCATTCAGTATAATTCATACAGAGAATTGTTCGATCGCGAATTGACCTGTGATCGTACTTTTATCGTACTCGCTTATCGGTCAGAGGAATCAAAGAGTTTGACCGTGCGAAAAGTGCGTTTTAGAACATGTCTGGGTACGCAGTACTGTACTATATAAGCTCGGAGAAAGAAAGAAGAAATCGAAATATTCGAATCGAATAGACAACATTATTCAGTCAAAACTTCTGTTGAGGAATTCATCCGTCATCGTATCATTCCAATGGAACACTTGAAACAATTACCATTTTCATCATTGACTGGTGCTCTTCAATATCAAACACGAACAAAACCAAACAAAACTGCTGTATTGTATCCTGATCCAAAGAGCAATTGGAAAGAATATTCAACTCTTACGTACAAACAATATGATAATGTCACCAATCATTTAGCAGAAATTATTTCCAAATATTTACCATCTTTATCATCATCGAATGAGACGATCACCTGTGGTCTATTAGCAGCTGATAATATCAAATATTTATTATCTGAATATGCTTTATTGAAATTACCCAATGTGATTATGTTTCCAATTTCATCTCGAAATTCTCAGGCAGCAGTTGAACACTTATTAAAAGAAACGAAAACCATTCTTCTATTGACAACATCTCAATATTCATCAATGATGGAAATAGTTCGACAGAAAGAAGAATTTCAACATTTGAAAGTTCTTCTTTTGGACAACGACGAATTTGATTTAGAACAGATCATGGAAAAGAAAGATATCGAATATAAAATGACATTCAAAAGTGTTTCAATAGGTGAGAAAAATGACGAAGAATTGAATAAAAAAGTTGTAATTATTCACAGGTAAGCTTTTCACATTTGTATAATGGATTCAATTTGAGATTTCTTTCAGTTCTGGAAGTACAACGTATCCAAAACCAATTTATTTAACAAATCGTTATTTTCTAATCAGTTCAACTGTATATCAATCTATCAACACAGATTTTTGGCGAGAAGATGATGTTGTATTAACATGGGGTGCATTGTAAGTTTACTAAGTCATATATTGAATGATAAATATTTTCATAATGATAGATTTCATGCTTTGGCGTTCATTGCAACAACACGTGCAATTATCAGTGGATGTACATTCGCATTGCCACTTTGCGTTGGTTTTCCACCGAAACCAAACGAATTGCTCCATAATTTACAAGTGAAAAATGGTATTACGGTTTTGATAACCGTGCCCAGTTTACTTGAACAACTTGTACATGAAATACTTTCGGGGAAGAATCATTCGGTTAATTTTAAACCATTGGCAAATTTGAGGGCTGTCGCTTGCGGTGGCGCAAGTTGTCCAGATGAATTATGTCAAATATTAGTCGACAATGGAGTCGTTCTTTTAAATGTTTATGGTTCTACAGGTGAACAACACAACCATCATAGAAAAAAGGACGAGATTATAAAATAACTTTTCTCTTTTCTAGAAACTGGTCTTCTTCTCAGCAAAAATTTCAATCCTTATGATAAAAGATGGAAATATGTTGAAATTGCTGATGCTCGAAAACCTTATGTTCGAATTGAAACAGCGCCAAATACAGAAAATCCCAATGAAAAGATCTTAATTCATCAACCAAATGATCCATACTTAGCTGAAAATGTTTGTAATTATGCCAATGGTTGTTATACTGCTGGTGACATATTTCTCGAAGATCCACCTAATTCGGGACAATATCTCATCTTAGGACGTCAAGATGATACTTTAGTTCATGTTAATGGCGAAAAGACAAACGCACTTGCAATGGAAAACTCCATTCGATCTTCACCGCTCATTAAACAAGTTGCTATTGTCGGTCACAATCAATTTTGTACAGCTGCATTGATTCAATTGGATATTGAAGAAGCGTTCAATTATGAATTCGATGAAATTGAAGAAAAAGTGTGGAAAGTCGTTGAACAAGCGAATAGCAAAGCACCTTCTCATTCACATATTCTTCGACAACTTGTTAAAATCATTCCAATGAATAAATCTTTACCTGTAACACATAAAGGCAATATAATGAGACAAAAAGTGAATCAAGAATATTCAACATTGATTAAGAAGATCTATGAGAAGTTTTTCAATCAACAAAGTGAAACAACTCGACATGAATCACTTTGGACAAAAGAAACAATCAAAAAATACTTAGAAGATAAATTAAACTCATTCGTTCATGAAGATGATCGAACTAAAATCAAGAATTCTTCACGATCAATCTTTGATTTTGGTATCAATTCTTTACAAGTTATTCAATTGAGAAATTCGATTTGTCAAGATATTCATGAAATACCAAAGAATTTTATTTATGAATATTCTTCAATTGATCAAATGGTTGAAGAATTAATAAAACATTTTAAATCAGAGAATGTCAACAATCAATCCGATGATCCATTTCATTATCAATTAACCGAACAGATCATTGATAAATATATTAATTTAATGAAAACAAGAGAAGTTCCTCATCCTACAAAAGAACATCAACACAAAGAACGTGTTTTTCTTATTACAGGTGCCAATGGTTCTTTGGGTAATTTTGTTATTCGAGATCTACTGAGACGATCGGAATTGGTTGTTAAACGTGTGTTTTGTCTTTTACGTGGTTCAAACACACAGCAACGTCTCTTGGAATCATTCGAACAACGACAATTAGATGTTTCAATTGTCAAAGATTCGTTAGAACAACGATTAATCATTTTGCCTTTATCGATGAATTTAAGTGACGAACACTTAGGTCAAACCGAGGATATTTATCAACAATTACAAAATGAAGTAACAGATATTATTCATGTTGCATGGAAAATGAATTTCAATCAAACAATTAAAGATTTCGAACAAGATTCCATTTTTGGAGTTTATAATCTTTTACGATTAGCATCTTCCAATCAAATGCAATTTCATTTTATTTCAAGTATTGCATCGGCTGGTTCAGGTCTTTTATCAACTATTAAAGAAGAACCATTACCAAGAATGGCACAAGTTGCATTACCACAAGGATATGGACAAAGTAAATATGCAGCTGAACATTTATGTTGGGCAGCAATGAATTTATGGCGTAGGTTTTTCGTGTAAAACCATTTATTCACATATTCATGATTGATTTGTTTTAGATATACCTGTGAATATTTATCGTGTTGGTCAAATAAGTGGCGATACACAAAATGGTGTTTGGAACACAGGTGAAATGACTTCAATGATGATTTATGCAGGTGCTGGACTATTGAAGAAAATGCCAAATGTTGGAGAAGATGTTAATTGGATACCTGTTGATATTTGTAGTGCTTCATTAGTTGATTTAGCTTTAAAATCTTCTTTTCAAACAACAATATCTGACAATGAACGTGTTTATCATCTACTAAATCCTTTTCTGATTACATATGATCAATATTTAACTTCACTTCGGGCAGCAGGTTTAACATTCGACACAGTTCCTCCGAAATCGTTCATTGGTGCGATTTCAACAATAGCAAATACAACAAATCCATTGGTCAAATTATTGCCTTTTTTTGAACAATCGTTCAATGAGAAGGGTATTTTAGAATTATCCAAATATGAAACGACTAAAACAACTGAAAAATGTGAAATTTTGAAAAATTGTTCACCAATTGATTCAAATTTGATCAAATTATATTTGAATTATTGGAAGAAATGTCAAGTGTTACAATATTAAACAAAAAAAAAAAAACTTTATAAATAATTACTTCAAATGCTCTTTCGCTTCATAGAAATCTGTTCATGCTATGTATTTCTTAATAAATCTTGTACTTAAATTAGAATTTAGCTTGTAAAATAAAATGCTATTCTTATACAATCAATTTATTAATCGACTTTAATGAGAATACATCCTATTTCATGATGTTTCACTTGTTTAGATTATCGGAAGAAGACAATTTAATACTCTTAAACCTATTCATGGAAAGTTAGGATGTACAGATAAATGAAGTTCAATGATATCTTATAGTTAATCTGGCACCTATATAGTATTTAAGAGCAAATGTACCTGGAAAAGAAAGAGATTTTATTCTATATGATAATATAGAATTTTCCTTCATCGACAGGAATGGAATCAAGTAACAACAAATGTTTCTGATGATTTTCAATGGAAGAAAAACCAATGGAGAAAGATATTAATAGAAGTTTAACAAATCCAAATAGTTTAAAAGAATAATCAGTAAAGAAAATTGTCTTTTAATAGAAACTTCATTCAATGCTAAAATATCAAAAAAATTGAATTGCACATTCATTCTTACGAAATATGTCGAAACAACGAAAATATAAATCTATCGATTCTGGTTGATTAGGTGACTCAATTAACTTTTCTATCCGAAAACAAATTCTTTTATAACATTCACATTGTTTTTCCATTGAATTTTTTAAAAACTATTTTCAATTATTAATCGAATGATATGACCATTATGGATTATCAAAATTATTTATTGAAGAAAATAAAAATAATTTCTGTCAGAAATTTTAGTTCGATTAAATAAAAAAAACTGGATGAAATGATTTATCAGTCAGATGGAATTCTGAAGTGGAAGAGACGAATTTTCATGTTAAGCAACAAAATATGATCCGAGATGATTTCGAGCATAACCACGATTCGTTAACATTGTGTGATTACTCTCTACAAGAAGAAAGAATCAATATTAGTTTGATTGTGAAAATGAGATATTTACGTATAGCTTGTTTTGGTTCTGATATATGTTCTTTTCGTCCATTTTCGGCAATACGTAGTGGATGATTTAATTCATTTTGAACGGGAGCTTTGTAAACAACTCGATTTTTTAAAATACGACTAAAAACAATGATGATGAAAATTTATCGTATTGAAAAGAATTTTACCCATGATCATCGGAAACAGTTTCTAATTGAACACGAGTTCGAGCTTTTCCTGCAAATGTTTCTCCATGGTGATCGTATTGAGTTTTAAGAAGAAAATCTAATGAATCTAACGGAGCTTTTGGATCGTGTGTATAGACTTCATGTCTACCAGATGAAAGTGTAGCTGTTGAGTATAATCGACTCCACGGTTCATCGCGTTGAGCAATGTGACTGTCGCCTGCTTGAAATGGAATCTTTTGTTTTGCTACGCGACCCGTAAAAGTTTCTTCATTTTCAAGACGTGGATATGATAATGGATCACGATGGTTAACGGCTCGATGAATTGTGTGTGTCATATTTTTTTCTTTCAAATGGCTTGACTTTCTTCTGTTAGATGTTTGTTTTTTAATATGTTATGTTATGTTATGCGTATCATTTTCATCTCAAAGCTTAGTGATGTTGCTTGACAACCATCAATTGAGTCCATTGTCTTCTTTTAAGAGAATAAATAAATCATTTTATCTGAATTATTTCTGAAGAAATGAGTCAATAGGACTTTTAATAACCCGACAAGTTCATTTCTCAATAGATGGCGCCAATAGTCAATTGTTTTGTTTTTTCGTTGAAGAATATTGATTTCTCTGTAAGGAATTGGAATTGATTTCATATAATTTACATATCCCTTTTGAATAGTATGTCTACTTAGTTCAAGTATAACATCTATTTAAGAATAATCTTTGAATTGCTATGGAAAGTGAAGGACGTTCTTCATATTCGATTATGTTCTTGTTTTTTTTCTTTGTATCAAATACGTACGATTGGGACGAAGAATGACATATGACGAAAAGAATTTCTATTTGATTTGAATATTTATTATTGAACGTGTAATGACTTTTTCGTTCGCTTCGTTTATTGAATTATTCCCTAGAAATGCTTTTTCTCGTCAAACAATTGAACAACATTATATTCTCAAATTGCTTCACGTCTATTGTGTTTTAAGTTATCATGCTTAGTTTTGACAATTTCTTTGGAAATACGAATCAACAATGCAATGTGTTAAATAACAGCAAGAGTGAATCCTTGTATATCGAGGTTGTGATGAAAATAATACTGTCAAAGTCGTCTGATGACATATATAAATATTAGATGGAATTACTTCAGGTTGACAATTGAAATGAACTTTTTCGTTTATTTCTGCGAAGTAATTTCCAAATGTCTTTTTTTTTCTCTCGATTTTTTATTAATCAATAAAATAAGAAAAGACTTGTCGTTCGAAGAGAAAAATCTGTTTTTGTTAAATGATTTCGTTTTATATTCTGTTTTGTTCTAATAATTCGATTATGAATTGCTCCAATAAGTCTNTCTAAAGAGATGAAAATTGATTTTTTTCGAAAATAAATTCATTTGATCAATTGAAATTTTTCTCTTTTAGTTCAATTGATCGTGCAGTAAGTGTATTATTTCCAATTGGAAGTCGACAATTCTGTCGTCGACAAATTGCATATACAATAACATTTGTTCTTGTTTTTATTTTAACAATCTTAAACAGTCATTTTCTTTATGGATTTGTCATTATTTCTGCTAATTCAACATTAAATACTAAAATTGAATATTGTTATCATCGTGATGATTCTTTAACATATCAAAAATTATTTGCTGCATATGATTCTTATGTTGATGTTATTAAAACAAATGTTATTCCATTTATAATTATGAGTATTTGTAATTTAATTATTATTTTTCGTGTTTGTCGATCAAATTCATCAATTTATTTAACAAATGGAAGAAATGTTAATCGAACAACGAAATCAAAAAGAAAATATGAAAAAGATCGTCAATTAACATTTATGTTACTTGGTTCAGCAATTGCTTTTCTTGTTTTAACACTTCCAACAGAAATTAATGATATTATTCGATCACATTCAGGAGAAAAACTTGTCAATGAAAAAAAATATTTATTATCGGCAATTCTTCTTTCATTTGCACATCTTAATTATGCGGTAAAAAATAGTATCAAATTTCTTTCTTTATATAATAAAAATTTCTAATTTTTAGATTCATTTTTATATTTATACTTTAACAGGTGAAGTATTTCGACAACAATTAATTAAATTATGGCCAATAAATATTATTTGGCCTTATATTCTTCGTTTACTTCGATGTAAAAAACTCAATAATTCATCTCTATCAACAAATGAAACAAATCTAAATCGTAAAAGACAAGATGATACGATTGAAATGGATCAAACATTTTTTCAAACAGTAAATAATAATGATGATGATGATAGTCCAATTCTTTAAATAGAATTTTCTTAAATAAAAACAATTTTTTTTTTCTTTGAATTTATTCTCAAATAAAATAGTTGCTTTTGTTTTTCTTTCATATATTTATTAAATTCGAAAACATATTCTTTTGCAAAAAAACTCTTATTAAAAAATATTTCAAATTGAATTTGAAGATTGTTTTCATCTATTTAGACAAATTTAATGATATTATTAAAGATTTATTAAACGTAGAGAAATTTTACGTTGATATAAATAATTGATGAAATAGATTTATGTCAAATACAAATCTGATAAAAAAAGAAAGAAAAGGTGAATGAGTCTTCAAACGGATGTTACTTGTTTTTCAGTCTAATAAAGATCGGGAATAAATCTCATTTTCGAAGATGAATAAAAAAATGTACGTTTTTGTTTCTTCTTTTATCTTTGGTTCATTAATAATTTTTCCTTGAAGATAGAAATGATCTTTATTTCTAATTGAAGTAGAAAGAGAAAGAATGAATCCCCACGATTGATTTGTATCGTCTTTGTTTATATTTGATATAAGGTTGACCTATTGTATATAACATATAAATGATGAGGTTTCGATTAGAATAACTAGACAGAACAAACAAAATATATTTCTTCTATTATTCTTTTCTTAATGAACGTGTTGATTGATGAAAGTNGCGTGGAAAACGATCAATCATCCTAAAGTGAATGAATTTTGAATAATTAAAATAAGAAAAAAATTGAAAGATATTTTTTAAAGATTATCGAATTAATTGAAGGTTTAATACGTGAGATCTTTGGTTCGAATACAGAAATCAAGAAAATCGTGCGAATTCCAATACAAATACATTTTATTTCAATTGATTATCCATCATTACGTGGATTTTCTGGTATAAATGAAATATTTATCAATGAAAAATATTTTTTAACAAAGATCAATTCATACAAATCGAATAGTTCTTTATCGAACTCAATGTTAAAAATGGATTTAGCAGCGATAGCGTTACATGAATGTGCTCATGTTCGAATAAGACAAGTAATTATTGATTCTATTTGATATTTTCAAAGCGAAAAAAAAACAAGAGATTATCTGTTTAGCAAGTTGATGATATTAATATAAGTACACCCAATGTTCTTCAATTGTATCAAGTGAATAAACCGAAAACCGATGAAGAATTTGGTCGATTAGCCGAATTAAATCTTTTTCACGAACAAATTGATTGGTTTCAATCAATTGATACAATCAATACAAATTATGTGGAGAAATTTCTCGATGCAATTGAAAATGGAACACATCTACCATCACTTACAGAAAATGATGGAGCCATTCCACGTCAATCATCAACAACTATGGATGTTGATATTATCAATGATATGTTTATCTGTTAGAGATTTCATTCGAATACATCAATAAAATATTCATTTATGCACTTCGAATAATAATGTGTCTTTTCCTATGTCACCAATTACTTTTCAAATAAAAAAAAACCTTCTAATTTGATTCACCTTTTTGTATGACGTCAAATAATTTCTGTTCTCACAAACATTGTTGTTATCATTAAAAGATAAAGTGATATCATCTGTGGAATGAAAGATAAAAATCTCATTTTCAAAATGTTTTCATGTCTCTCAAATTCGTTACCTGTTGAATTAATTCATCATATATTTGAATATTTACATTCATATGAAATAATTCAATCGTTTTTCAATTTGAATGAGGATTTAAATCGTATCGTGATTAATTATGATCGTTACATCTGGGATTTTCGTGGTATACTCAAAATGTCAATTTGATCTTGTATGTCAATTTTTACAACCAAATCGAGTGATTTATTTAAGATTATGCGATGATGATGAAACACCTGAACAATGTCATATTTTCTTCTCTCATTTTCATATTGAACAATTTGTCAATCTTCGATCTTTGGAAATTATTTTTCACATAGAAAAAACATCGAACAATATTTGACCGATCTTTCAAAACTTTCACGTTTATCATCAATTATTTTATCATTAACATATCGAATAACTTCGATAATTAACATTCAAAGAGTATTTCCTCAACTACATCGATTAATTATAGATTCACCTAAATTTTTGAATATAAAAATGCCTGAACTACGTTATTTAAAGTTAACAAAATATGAACGAGCACCGTTTTCATATCTATCGAGTAATTTGATGCCTAATCTTCATTCATTAGATATAACACTTTCATTATCAACAATTCTTTCGACAATGAATTCATATTTGATTTGGTTTCAAATAAAACGTTTATTTCTTAAAACAACAGGTGAGTCAACGTCCATTTTCACAAATGAATTTTCTTATTATTTAATTAGATTCGGATATTTCATTTTCCATATCACAATTTTTATGTAAACTGATCAATTTAAAACATTTCGAAATTGATATTCAAAATGCAACAAATGTTCCTGATGGTCAACAATGGGAATTACTTGTTTCACATTTGATTCGATTTCATTTTTGATTTACAATTTATAATCAAAAACTAAATAATAATACTTTAGAAAAATATCTCAAATCATTTTCTTCATCATTTTGGTTGGAAGAAAAACGTTGATTTGTTGGTTATTACAAAAATCTATCATCATATTCATTTTTTACAATACCACGTTTTGTTTCAACAAGTATCGATACATCTTCTGTTTATCAATCATTGTTTACATCATCAAATTTCTNGCTTAAATACAATTTTATCATCTTCCATCGTCATTTAATGAATATAAACAAAATATTTCTTTTGAACAAATTCGTTCAATTGAATTTTCTCGAGAAATTAAATCGATTTCATTGATACAAATTTTAAATGAGATTTTTCCTCGAATTCAACGTTTAACAATGAAAATCAATTCGTTTGACGAAATAGAAAAGATTTTCCAAACGTTTTCATCATCATTATCAATTGTTTGTTTTCATTGTGATACGTCAACTATTTCAACAACAAATAAAAATTTATTTCAAAAGATTTTCAATCATTCGAATTTTACTTTTTCAATTCAATCCAATTCCATTCATTTCTGGATTGGTTCGAAACATACGACCGAAAAAGTTTGTTTTCTTTCTTTTTTGTATTTGAGAAAATTGATTTGATCAACTTTGTTTATAGATACTCAATCAACAAGTAAAAGAGAAGAGAAGAAAAAAAGTAATTCAATGCTTTTCATGGTGTTCATCAAAAAAGTATCAAATTGAGTAATAAATATCTCATTTATTGTTGAAAAGAAAGTGTTTTTTTTTATCTAAGTTAAGATTAATAAATGTGAAAAAATCTAATAAAAATTCTATTTTTATCACATTCACATGTTTATTCTCAAGACGTAGAATTTTTTATTGAATTTTATTATTTTATGTGGTCATATTAAAAGCTTTCTACTTCAAACACTCATGTAAGAACTTCGAAAATTTGTAGCTCAAGGATATCATTAACAGATATTATTCAATCGTTTTAACGTACATTGATTTCCTAAGCGTCGTCAACATAATAATTAGATTTCTAACAAAAAAGTCCTATAAGAACCATTCATACTATTGAATCTTTAACCAATAATGAATAGATTATAGTCGATATTTGAAGTAATATCTGCATAGAAAAGTTATTCGGTCATAATGATAACACTTCTGAGTGCTTGATAAGCATCATTCGTTGATATTTAACGCCTTCTCTTTTGCATCGTGTCAATTATAAAACTTAAATCTAATAATGATCAGTAATTTCCTTTCTTCAGAATCTATTACTTAACTATTTTACACACTTGCCTTGTGCATTCCGGAAAACTTACACTTACTTGATGTTGAATGAAAATATTATCCCGAAATTGATAGTATAACATCAAACGCGATCAAAATATTCTTATCATATACTTCTTTTATTTTGTTCATAGAATTACATACTAAGTACTCGAAATGATTGGGAATATCCCAGAATGGTCGTTTAGGCGACTAGATCCGTTTAAATCTGAATCGATTTCAGTAAGTTCCGATCCGATTCGCCGAACTTTTTTAACTACCAAAATACTACATGTCTTGTTTCACAATTAATCGTTCCATCTATCGCTGTGGTAACGTTCACATATACCACTCATGAATTTATAAACACTTCAAAAAGTGACTATGGTTTAGGATATGTCTTGAGAGTCTGTCGTATTTGATACCGACAAACGAAAGACATTTCGACGATGAGGATTTATATACCCATTTCAAGACCATCGTAACTTACCGAGCATTAACGCCATCTATGATTAATAACAATTACTGGTTTATGTCGTGAAATATAAAAGAAAGTCGAATAGCAAGTAAGATGTGATGTGATCGAGATAATCCTTTCAATACTAGAGATCATTATAAATAATATGAGAGTTTTGAAAAATAGCACATTCACCTTTCATACTGCTTAGATTCAACTCAAATGGCTGATCCCACAGAACGATATTCGAAACGAAAGAAGAAATACACGACTTCATTTTTAAATGTTTCTCAAGAAGAAGCGGAAGATTCACTTGGATTTCGATTCCAAAAATTCTACAAATCTCATCTCAAATACCAACCGATCAATTTATCACGAAAACAGCACCAGAAGAATTGAAGAAAAAAATATATGATCGTTTGATTGATGGAATTGCATCAGAAGGATTTCCAGAAGCAACAATTGCACCGATGAATGAAGCAGTTGTCACTGATTTTGTTGGAGATATTTTGAAAGCGATGGTTGCTCATAGTAATCGCACGATACATCATGATGAATTAATATTATCTCGAGAGAAACAAATCATCAGCAAAGACGAAGAATATGGTGGAAATATGGAATTTATAGTAACTCATAATATTGATGATGGGAAGGTTCGTCATGTCATTGTAGTTGAAGCCAAACGTGATGCACTGGGAAAAGGACTTACTCAACTGTTATTAGCATTGAAATCAATGTGGGAAACAAATAACGATCAGAAAACAGTTTATGGATTTGTAACGACAGCCACTCTATGGCAATTAGTCACATTTGATGGTCAAATATGGAAATTATCGGAATCAATGATAGTTTTATTTGGAAATATGCCTAATAAAGAAGATCGATGGTTGAAAAGCAATACACAACTATTAGACGTGATTTACACTATTTTGTCATCATTATGAGATGTTTTATGGATATTAGTTTATTGAAAAAATAGTAAAGAATATTGTCTAATTGAATGTTGTTTGATAGTTAATGTAAGAGAGAATAGATGATTCCGTCAGAGATGATGATCTAAAAATATGTTTCGTTACAAAATTATTTGTGTTCGAATGAAATATTTACAAGAGTCAACAAAATATATCAACTGCAAAAACGAAAACGAGAAAGTTTCTCTGCTGAAAACGATTTTTGCAACACAATTTCAATCGAAAAGTTCGGCGTGTATGATAATAAATCGAAAACATCTTTACAATGCGATGAAGATTGACGATTACTACAAGAAATTATCGATACTAACGTTTGTAATTATTAATTGAATGTCTTCTCTTTGTCTTCTATTTTCAAGTTCTAATGGAAAACGGTCGTAATTAATGATATTTATTGAGAAAAGGTCGAGATTTGCAGTCAATCAAAGACAAAAGTTACATCGATATAAGAGATTGATTGAATGGAAATTAGCGACGAAATTGTTTCAGAGAGAAAATGTCTTTGACTTCCGTAGTTTTTTCATTTTCCGTCATTGACGAAAGCTTCGAAGAATTCTTTACTTACCCAGGTCGAACAATCCCATATTCGGATCCGAAACATGGATTTCCTAGATTTTCTAAGGGTCATCATAGAAGATAGCTAAAAAGATCGCCCGTAAAATTTGCAACAACCGACGGGATCCTTCTAGTCGGATTCCAATGCAATTCCGTTTCCAGGAATCCGATCGGATTTTGTCAGATGGTCGGATCCAGCATCGGATTTGTTGACCGGGGTAGACGTTATTTCATTATCATACATCAGATAGATATGAGTCTTCAACGATAATTTTAATAATTTCCTAACACAAAGAAAACAATTTCGATCTGTTAAGAAAAAGAATTTGTTTGGACGCATTTTTGATTTTCAATGAAGTATAGATCATTACTGCTCCTGCTTTTCATCAAATTGATTCAAAACACAACCCACATCCAGCCATCGTCCTTCAAAAATTTCTTCGCGTTTACACTCAATTGATATCATTAGTTTCTGATGCAAATAAAGAATTCTAATCTGTATCTACGTGATCTTTTCGTGGATAAAGACTAGATCAATGAGAAGGATCATGAAGAAATACAGTCCGTTCGTAATATGGAAGTGTTGGGCTTTCCAAGGCGCCACTTGCATAGAAGTTTATCAACGAAAAATCTAAACCTGTGACGATCGTTCATATCGTTGACGGCACAACAGATAATATCGTTGTATATGGAAGTGCATGATGATAAATTGAAGATGATATTCGAATTAGTATCTCCTGGGATGAATTATTTCGTAATGATGACAATAAACTTGTATGGATAGTATGAACCATTTGTTGATATCTAACGTCCTCTTTCGCCTTGTATCAACTGAATAAAGTTCTAATCCAATGGTGAACAGTAAGTTTTTCTTTATCCATTTGGATATAATCGAAAATCAGAACTCTCATAATGATCCCCAGGTCGATCATTTCGGTGACTGGATCCGTTTAAACCTCAGTCGGTTTCGGCAAATTCCTTGTCGCCGGATTCCGGTCGGAAATTTACAGGAAATGTCCGGTCAATTCCTGACTGTTTCTAGCCCAAAGTTTGCAGGAAATGGTCAGGAAGTAACTGGAAACTTCATTTGAACTTCCGGCGGCAGGGAAGTCGTCGGAGAGCGAACTTAACCGGTCGGAACCGACCGAGCCACGATAATCTGCGATTCTTTGATTTTCATCAAAACAGTGATGGCAAACACGACAAATTCCACGGATGTTAACGATCATGGTTTTCTACTGATCAATCATCAGACACAGATAGCAAGTCAGTCAACGATGTTCTTGCGATAAAGTATTACGGTGAGCATGCATTTACATCTCAGCTATTTAATTTTTGTTATCTATTTTATCTTTACAGACGGTTTCAAAATCGGAAGAATCATTGAGATCCATGACAACTATTTCTTGGTGCAATTGTTCCACTACAAACTCGATGTCAAATGTGAGAATATAACAGAGGATGAAATCTTAGTCAACTTCGGTGGTAATGGATCGAAATCGATATTTGACTTTGATCACAATAGACAAATGATTTTGTCTCGCAAAATGAAATATATGAGTATGTTGCGGATTTCAATGTAACACTAAGAGTACATTCATTTTCTTCCAGACTCTGATACGTCGATGTCGCTGATTGCTATCATCGCTGACCTTGAAGAAAACGAAGTAAGTTCCGACTCAGAAATGGTTTTTTTTTCAACCGTAGCATAGACAAAAATAATCTTTTTCGTTAGTCAGGCCATTCTCGACATCTCTGTCTATTTGATTCTTTTCCTGTTCTCCGATGAGTATATAGACGTCTGCGATAGGTGATCCTATTCATTCATTTATTTTGCAGATTATTCTCAACATGGAATCAGCGATGAATGTTATTATTCGAAAGTTAATCGTTATGTCGAGTTCTCTGGAAATTATTAAGGTTTTACTCAATGATCAATCGTTCAAATTCGATGATATAATCGCAAAAATCTATGCTCATGTTCATGAAATCGAAAGTGAAGAAAATCTCAAAAATTTGGCACAGATCATAGCACAAATTAGTATCGATAAAGAATGTCTTTCCGCGACTGAAAAGCATTTGCAGAAAATTTCGGATCGTACAAGTAATATGGCAAAATTCACCGGAATCGTTATCAAAGAAATAGGTAAATTCCAGTTGTTGTTATCACTGTCTTGAAAGAATTTGTATTTAGGCCAGCTCATTCAACTATGCATTCATACCCAGGTTATTATGGCACGGTCGGTTCCGGCCGGTTAGGTTCGTTTTCCGACCATTTCCTTGCCGCAGGAATCGACTCAGATTTCAACGGATCCAGTCGCCGGAATGATCGACCTGGGTAGTGCAATACTTACGACTTAGCGGATCTTGGATCGAAATACTGTCACAATGATGATGATCCAATATGGAAGACAATAAAAATATTTTCATAATGTAAATTTTTGTGCATAGGAATAAAATCATAGTACTCGAATTGATCAGGACTATAGGACATTCAAGTACGTCGGATGAAATAATACGATTTGTTGCCGATTTGATAGAAAGAAAACTGAGATAGTCTCCCGAATATGTCGTTCATTCACAACAATTCGATGTATAGCGATACGTCCGCGGTAGATTATTGTGAAAAGTGTGTTTTTCAGATGAAATGAACAGATTGTTGACATAAAGATTCTAAACAATGACCTTCAAATTCAATCACAAATTCCTTTTGAACAAATTCGTTCCGTTGAGTTTTCCCGAGGAATCAAATCATTTTCATTGATGCAAATTTCATCGTATTTATCAATTGTTTCGCTTAATTTCAACGAAAAATTTATTGAAAGGAATAACTTTCTTGCAACTTTTAAAAGGAAATCTCATTCCTTGATGGATTCATTTTTAGATGGAAAATTACAGAAAAGCAATACAATACTTTCCATGGTGTTCAATACGAAAATCTCGTTTTCCACTACAAAATTCCATGGTTTTACATGAATAAATTCTACTTCGGAAATCTATTAACTTAATGTACTTAGAAAGTTATCGAGACACTATTTTGCGTTTTATATTAACAACGGAAAATTAGAAGTCATTTGAGATAATAATTAATTCTATTTATAGAAATGTGGAAAGTTTCTGATTCTCATCTAATGGAAATCAATATATTTTGCTTGGATTCAATTCCAAAGTAATTAGTCACACAATCATCATACATTGAAATTCTTTGTAAATTCTCTGTATGACGTTCTTCTATTTACAATGTCTTGGAAGACGAAAAGCTCATCGACTAATTTGATTGATTTGAATATCGAAGAAATTCTTAAGAATTTCGAATATTAATTTCTCTCGTTTTTCGTGCATATTTAATCAAAAGAAATTCTTTATAATATTGATAATTAATTATCTATTGATATAGATCAGATATAATATTAAATAAATAGATCGAAACTAATGAAAAAATCTTTTCATGGATGAAGATTAAATCATAGATTATTTTAAGGAAATTATTAAAATATTATGAAGATCTTATCAATGTATACGAAAAACATTTTTGTAGTTAATGAGAATCTTCCGTAGAGTAGATTTTCTTTGAGAAAAAGAAGAAGAAGAAGAAAAGCAAAAGTAATGTTTCTAATTCGGAAAGAATTACAAGGGGAAAGAAAAGATATTCTATAGATAGTTTTCCAATAGCAGGAAGTTCGCAGTTGTGACATATCTATCTATCTAAATATTAATTGAATGTCTTCTCTTTGTCTTCTATTTTCAAGTTCTAATGGAAAACGGTCGTAATTAATGATATTTATTGAGAAAAGGTCGAGATTTGCAGTCAATCAAAGACAAAAGTTACATCGATATAAGAGATTGATTGAATGGAAATTAGCGACGAAATTGTTTCAGAGAGAAAATGTCTTTGACTTCCGTAGTTTTTTCATTTTCCGTCATTGACGAAAGCTTCGAAGAATTCTTTTACTTAGACGTTCTTTCATTAGCATACGTCAGATACGCGATAAATCTCTATTTTTCTTCATAGAGAAAACGAGAGAAAAAGAAGAGATTTTCCTTGGAGAACATTGTTAGTCGATGTTTATTATTTTGTCCATTCATTATTGATTTCTTTTTTTCAATCAAATGATTCGTCTTGCGAATATCTTTCAAAGTAAGAATATTTGAAAATTCTCTTCCAAATTAAAATAGATTTCTTCTAATCAAATCATTAAGAGAAGAAAGAAATAATTCTATTCTATTCATTGATATATTTATTTTCAATTGAAGTTTTCTCTAACGACATCGATATGATAAACTAATCTCATCAGTTTTTATCGTGTAAGATTTTCTGAGGATAAAATATTTTCTTCAAATAAATCAATTTTCAATGAGAATTTCTTTTTAGAAATATTTTTCAAACTATGATTTTTGTTTTGTTCTTTGAACAACATGAAAGATGATTTCATCTCATAAGACTTTACTCAAATAACATTAGAATATAAAGCTCGTCTGAGTTTTGTCTTACAGACTCATTTAAAATATGAAAGAGAATCTTCTATGTTCTTCATTACTATTTTTGACTACGAAGATCTCTAAATTTAGATGCGATTGATTAAAAGATTTGTTATTCAAAGAAGGAAATTAATGTGTCATTTTGTAGAAAAATTCATTTGATGCGAGTTGAAATTCAAGTCACAATGAATCGAATGATAAAAGTAAAGAAAAAGAAGTTTTCCTTTCCTTTTCTATTTAATTTAATTAACGAGAAAATGTTTGAAAGTAAAATGAAAAGTTGATTCAAATAGAATGTGGCAAAGAATAAGCTGGAAGCAATGATTTGTCAAAAAAATCAATCTCTTTTATACTTAACAAATCAATAGAAGAAGATTCTTTCGAGAACAAAGAAAAAGAAAATGACATGTCATTCTAATTTAAAGAGAAAAATCACATTTTTATGCATTAAGTTTTTTTCTCGAATGAAAAAATAACTCTGAAGAGATTTTTATTGAATAAAAGATTTTTCTTTTCTTTTATCTAATACAATTAGTTCGTCTTTTCAAAAGAAAAAACCTTTTTTTTTTCTTTTTTTTTCAATCAAAGAATCTTTGTTATTATGCGTGAAGAACTTGTGAAGAAGAAAAAAAAGAACAGCAAAGATCTATTTTTATATGAAAAACGGTATTTTTCATTTGAAACTGATTTTTCTCTTTTCCTTTTTTTTAGTTAAACAATAAATATGTTTGATTATTTTCTTAAATAATGATATTAATTCAATGGCATTTTTGTTTGTATTTTTTTCTTATTTTTCTATGTAAGTTTCGATTTAGAGAAAGATTCTCTCATTTTTTCCTTATTTAGCATATCAAACCTCGGCTGTATATTCGATTCAATGTTGTACAGGTGATGATAATACATGTTCATCAAAACCTGTTGAATGTCCTTCAAATATTTGTTTTAAATTAGGTTAATTTTCTCGAATTTCAAATCTTCGAAAAGTTCATTGTTTTCTATTTTTAGTGATCAATAAAGTAACAGAAGAACGAGGTTGTCTGGATGATTTAATTAAATTATTGAATTTTGATGATAAAAATAATCGAAAAAGTGTACATGGAGATAGTTTAACAAGTGGATCATCGAATGATCAATGTCATAAATTAGGTACATATGGAATGTCATTATGTCGATGTACAAATCATTTATGTAATTTAACATCAAAACAAATTGATTTCAACAAAGTTTGTCTTATTTTATTTCTTCAATTTTTTTTACTTTTCTTTCTTTTATAAAAATAACAAATTCAATTCTTGATCTTTATTTAATAAAAATAGGTTATTCATTTGTAATTCTACAAAATAATATCAACCAAATACAAATCGATTTTCAACAATTCACATTGAATTCGACTTGTTACACGGAAATTTCTCTTGTCGAAAGACAAAACTGAAAAACAACGAAGAAATTTTGTTCACATTGCAATTTCTGTTAGTACGAATGCTTACGCAAGATGAATTCTCATCCTTGTTTAAATAGACAAGACATATGCATAGTTAACTTGAAATTGGTTGGAATCGAAATCTACCGAAATCATCAAATGAGAATATGAAGATGATTGGATGAGAAATAGTTAATGTTGAAGTAGAAGAATTTGTGCTCATATAGAAAATAACTGTTTGTTATGTTTATTGATGTTAACAATAAAATAGAGAAATCATCAACATGAGAAAGAAGAAAACAAATGAACGAATCGAAATATTTCTTGTGAACATTCGACTTGAAACAAAGAAATGTGTCGAGTTGTTTGAAGAAAACGTTTGATGGTTTTGCAAAGAAATGAAATGATATGTCATTGAATAGAAAAACGAAAAATAACAACTAAATAAAACAAAAGAAGAAAATTTGTAATAAAAACAAAGGAGAAAAATCTTACGAATAAGTTAAGATTGATCACCGAGCGTAATTGTATTATTTTGTATTGAACTATCTGAATCTTCATTGTTATTATCTAATGGAAGTGGAGTTCCACGTGCTTCATAAACTCCTCCAACAGACGCACGAACATCACGATCACGATCAACTAATAACATTTGAAGACATTCATCTAATTGACTTCTCCAATCATCTGATAAACCATTATAAAAATCTTCAAAGAAAAATGAAACATGACAAATCTTTTTTATCAAATTATCTTGTCAGTTCTTTTACCATTGTGAACTAGATTTTGATAAACAAATGTTCCAAGTGAAAGACGAACATTAACAACTGGATCTTCTTTTAATGATAAAAGTGTTCCGAGAAATCTCAATGAATATTGATCTGATGTATCTCCATGTAATTTATAAATCGATTCACATAGATTAATATATGATTGACGTAATTTCCAATCTTGTGACGAGCCAAATACTCGATGACAATCATCAAGAAATACTTCTAATTGATTTTCAGCATTTTCAATATTAAATTTCGCATAACAACCAGATAACTAAACAAAGTCAAACTCAATTTGCCATTTAGAAAAGACAAAATTTTCTTACTGCTTTGATTGCTGTATGTCGAACTTCTGCTACTCTATCAACAGCCATTGCAAAGACTAATGGACTTATATAATCACCAATATCAGATGAAGAAAATAACGGTGTTAATTCAAATAATTGATTTGCACTTTCTAATCGAAATCTCCAATTTCTTTGATTATCCACTGATGTTAAACAAGTTAATTTATCTAAATAAGTTTGTCGTTTTGATATTTGAAGAACTTTGAGGAATTGAGCTAAATGGGAAAGAATTCCGATTTTCACTTCATCAACATCACGAAGAAAAGATTCGAAAATTGGACATAAATCTTCTTCAACTTGTTCAACAGTTAATAATTCTGCAATTGCGTGTAACGAATACGCCAACGTTCGACGAACTTTCCACTAAAGCGAATTTCTATGAGACAAATCAAACGTTCAAATTCGATTTTACTTGTAAATCTTCGGCGAACTTCTTATGAATATCTCGAATAAGATTCCAATTTTTATTTGTGAGCGTTAAAACAACAGCAGGAAATGTATGGGCACCTTGATGAATAATATCAGTTTCCACACCGCTTGAATATGATTGTTCGACTAAATTTGTATAATAATCTAATAATTCAATTGGAAGAATACTCTACAACGAAAAAATCCAACAATTTTCCTTTTCAAATTAAAGAAATCTTTTACATTAACATCATCATGATCATAATTCTTCGATAATTCAAGTAAAGATTGTTTTCGAGTTGTTGAAGCTTCAAAAGAAAGACAATCAATTTCAAAGACACATGAAAAAACTATTTTTTTACATTGACTTAAACTCGATCGAATCACTTCATCGAAATTGATGTCAGTTAAAAGTGGTTCTCTCCAATAATTAAAATCGTTGAACTTGTCATTCGTAGTTAATTGAACGTTTTCTTGAAGATTCGAACATAAATTATCAATTTGATCATTCGATTTCGATTCATCTTTATTAATTTGTTCATCATTTTCATTTGTTCGTGCAAATGTCGAAATAAAATATCCGAGTATACGTAAAGCGGCTGTTTTCACCCAACGCGATTGATCTTGTAACAATTGGATTAAACACGGAGATAAAATATTCCAACGGGATTCTTTTGAACAGACTTGAGCTAATGGATGTATCACTTCAGCACAACTTTTCCGAACACCCCAAAATGGATCACTGCATAAATTGGATATACATGGAACCTATGACAAAAACAAAGTTCAGTTCTTTGCTCTTGATGGAAACGAAAATTGTTCTTTTTTTGTGTGGAAAAGAAAGAAAAGATTTATTAAGAAAAGCATTATTACAAGATATTGATCGACTGCTGCTGGTGGAATAACTGTTGATAAATCACCAATAGACGTTGCACACGTCTAATTTCAAAAGTAAATTCATCGTTATTACGAAAGCTTTTCTAAAACGAAATAAAAACCTTTCGTGTTTGAAATGCAATTGACGATGATTGTTGAACAATCGTCGGAACAAAATATTTTAATATTAAATCATTTGAGACATATTGAGTCAAACGGGTCATCAACTAAAACAAAATTGACATGAAAAATTCATCCCCATTGAAAGGATTTTTCATCGTTCAAATGTCAAATCTATTCCACCAAAGCTGGCTGTGATATGATTTCACAATTATTCGACATAAACACAACCATTTCGAGGAATAGATTACTTTGATAAATACATTCTAAAAGATCTTCTTTCGAATAAAAATTTTCACAAAGACATTCTTTGGAAAGACAGACTAGTAAGATGAAATTTTCAAATAGTCACATCTCACTACCCATGTCTTTCAGAGAAGATCCTTTTTCTTTTGCAAATCAATCAAGAAATATCGACTTACAAGAATCGATTCGTTTTTAAAATCATCACAAGCTTTTTCTAATTGACACAAAGCAGGAATGATGTCATTTTCAATTTCATCTGCTTTGATTTGTTCTAATTCAAACAAACGAATTAATGCTGATTGACTTGCTTTACGTATTCGATTGTTTCCATGTCCGATTGTTTGGATTATTGATTGAAATAAATATTCTTTTATTAATAAATCAGCATTTTCAACGTTAGATATTAAATATTCAATAATTAAAATAAATTTTTCTAATGTATCGATTTGAACTTGTGTTACTTGAAAAACAAGACGATTTCTTTGAGCTTTATTCAAGAAATTCTCTTCTTACCAATATCGTCCGCTAATTTTTTCGTACATGATAAGATTTGGTATAGACTTTCTACATCATTAACCAGACGAAGTGCATCTAAGATATATTTAACAGCATTTTTTCTACAAAGACAAAAGAGAAATGTAAAAGAATGGTGAAGAAAAACCATCTAACCTATCATTGTAATTTGAATTTGAAGTATGAAGGTGCAGAAGACGTTGAAATGGTGTTTCACTATTTTCATCGGAATCATCATCGACATTTAAATTAATTGGATCTAAAGAAGAGAAATTTATATTAAAAAGAAAAATGAGAATAAACAATCTATGTGATTACCATTGTTGCTGGTCGAATCAAGAATGTCGACTATGTCTGACATGCGTTTGATTTGTATAAGGACAGAGGAACAAGAAAAATTCAAGGAAATGAACAAATGAAAAAGAACGAGAAAAGAAGAAGTAATCCTCGACGGCCATTCTTTAACCTTGACCTCGTCCTCCCTGATCAATTTCCTAGCCAATAGAATCAATCAACTCTTCTTTCTTTTTTCAGACTCATTCGTCTTTCTGGCTTTATTCCAATTTCTTTTTGTAAACGAATTTTTTTAATTCAAAAGGTTCCATTTCATTTTTATTCTTTTATTTAATATCGAATAACGCTCATCGAATTAGATTTATTTTCAAACAATAACAAGAAAATTTCATAGATACTGGCGACATCATCCAACAAAATCAACCATTTAAAAAATATACATTTTGTTTCATATCGATAGACCTAAAAATGAAATGTATGTATTCAAATACTCTACGGAAATATCTGAAAACAAGTGAAAAAATTTTCTCAAAATCATCAACATTTTTTGTTCATTGCAAAGTCCTATTAGGCTAAGGAAGAAATGTTTTCAGTATTTCAAAGAGAAAATCCGAAAATACGATCTATAAAACTAGTTATTAATTTCGATTAATCTCTCGTCGACATAATTGGTTACTGAGCATGATTTGGCTAAAGCTTATATAATTTTTGGGCCTTTGAATTGGTTAGCGAGAGTAGGGATCTATCTTGTCGAGATCGAAATTCAATATTCTGATAAGATCTCGTTGAATCACGTGACGTGAGAGAAACTCAACATGATTGAACACAGCTGATGAGAAATTCTCTTCACAACGCTATAAGCATAGAAACGGCTATAATTTATTTATTCTCTTTCTCGTAGAGAAGAGTCTTTAGAAACATAAATTGTTTATATGTCCGCAGGGTCAAAAAGCATCGAAAATCGATTTTTCGGAAAGGATATTTTCAGAGGTACTTCATTGCGGAGAGTTCGAATCTGATGCTCGCTCTTCGAATTTTTTTCTAAAAATTTACCAAAGGGCTTTTTGGGTCGAGGAACTCGATTGTGATGTTAGCTTTTTGAGAATTCAAAAAAAAATTTTGAAACAAAGGGTGCCCGTTTTCGGAAAAAAACATGTATAACCATATGATATCGGATATAGTCAAGTGTATTAGTATGGTAAATGAAATATTCTCGTGAATCTCTGGTGATCTGATAGTTAATTATTGATCTTCATAAACGAACTCTGAAGTAATGTAGCTGTTGTTCATATACACAATAATGCATTAAAACTATGGCATCTGATATCAATATTTCTACGGCAAAGAGCTGAGCTAGTCTAACGACGAGCGTTACTTGTTGTCATCAGTGGAATCAAATCGTGAAAAATAATTCTAGTAAGAGAGAATATGAATTCGCATCAATTAAGCAATAAAATAGATTTTCAGGCAAATTATATGAGCGGTATATATTTCAGCAAAAGAAAACCGATATTGAAGAACTAGAACAATGTAGTTCCATTCGTTTCATAATTTATTGCAGAAAGCACAGAGTAAAATTCTATGGAACGATATAACATATACCATGCATTACATAAAATACTATCCTCCACAGCCAAATAATAAATCGGGTACTATTTTTGCTCTTCGTTGTAAATGCTCGCATATGTATGTCATGGTTATTGTATTGTAAGAAACTAATCGGCAGTTATCTGTTAACAGAACTACGGGTGTTTTAAAGTAAGATATTACAACGTTCTTGTAGATTTGATGATTGTCTTTAAAGCCATCTGTTTGGGCATATCGGAAAGCGGCTTAACTTTTCCAATAAGTTAAACGCCTTGTTTCCGAAGAGAATTGATAACGTTTGTTTTTTCGAAGATTTTCCACGTTTTCTTATTTACGAAAATGCCATTGGGTAATTATTAATTCATCAAAATGAATTCACAACAAATTGTTAGAGCACCTCAGTGAGGGAGTTGGCATTCTATTTATGTCAAAGATGCTGAGTGCTCTAACTGACTCTTGAACACAAAAAACAGATATATATTTTAGGAGTGGCAATTTAACTTAACTTTAAGTGTTCAAGTTAACGGCACGCTGCGGTAAACCGTAGTTCAATTTGATATTTTCTGGCTTCAAAAAGAAATAAAAGATCATGTGACTGGTTTTTCAGGTTGAAAAACGATCAGTTTTTCTTGTTTCTTTTATCTATCATCGAATAAGATTTGGAAAGAATGAAACAAAGATACTGAGAGATGCTGCATGAAGCTCTCAGCAAACTATATCGTGAAACTTTTTACAGTCATTTGCTTTTTTACCGAAAAACGTCAAATCGTGCAAATCAATCAGTGAAAACTGACTGGTTAGCATTTAGCGTTCTTGAAAACAAAATTTACATAGTCAAAATAAATCTCTAATGTAAACTGTAGAGTTTTTATCTTCCACTATACTTTTTAGCTAAAAAATTAATTTCAAAGTGTCAACTTCTTTTGAAGAAAATCGAATCGGCTTGCAAAGGAGTCAAAGGCCTAAAAGATTTCCTACTTTTAATTCCTAAAACTTCTATTTTAAATGTCAAAACAGAATTCAATGAGCGTGCGTATTTTAACGCCATCTTTCTGCGCACGCCAACAGTTCGTCACTGTTGAAATGATTACACGTCATTTGTTTTCGTCAAAAACATATATAACTATATTACCACCATGAGTTACTACCCATAGCGAACAAAATCGAACATTTTTCATCGCTTCCAGCCTCTACGGTACGGTCTGCTGCACGATTGAAATACAACATGCACACATTTTCCACATTACCCGTCGAACTTGTTTATCGAATTATGGATCATCAAGATGAGCTGACGCTATTTTGTTCAATGCAAAAGATTTCCCGGCGCCTCAATCAGATCCTGAGCACCTATGAGCGATATCGAGTAAGTTTACTTGGCACCCCAACACACCTGTCGGCTGTGCTACACATAAGCCTAATGATATTTGACGCCCTAAATTTCCTCATAGGAAGAGGTAAAGTAATCTCATAATCCACAAATAATTTGATCGAATAAGACAATCATAGTGCGAAGTCACATGAAATCAAGCATTCCTCCACTCTCTCGCCTTTCTGCTATCTATGTTGAACCATTAGATACAAAAGTGCAATCAATTATCACTTTTGATGAAACTTCTCAAATGAAGCAAACTGAACTCCACAATTTCTGGACCTATGCCTATATTAATTCTCATCCTCACCCACACCCTCAACTACCATGATTATACACACACAAAAATTGACAATCTAGATCCAACTGCTCCCTAAAAATCGTCCCCAGACATGACTATTTCATATCACACATATACAATCAGAAGTGTCATCAAAGGTTCTCTTTGCTACTTGTCCTTTTCATAATATATTGCTTTCATGTAGACACTCACCACACTAAACCTTTCCGCCCGCAGATTCAGTGTTGAAGGAGTACGACGCCTTGCGGATACGTTGCGAACAAACACGGTAATATTGATTTCATTTCATGAAAGGTGAAGTACTCAGTCTCTCTCACACCTACAGACACTGACCGCCCTAGATCTATACCGTAACAGATTCTTTGCTGAAGGAGCACAACACATTGCGGATGCGTTACGAACCAACATGGTAATATTGATCTCATTTCACGGAAGGTGAAGTACTCAGTCTCTCTGACACCTACAGACACTCACTACACTAAATCTCGGCAATAACAGAATCGGTGCTGAAGGAGCACAACACATTGCGGATGCGTTACGAACGAACACGGTAATATTAATCTAATCTCATGGAAGGTGAAGCACTCATTCTCTCTCACATCTACAGACACTCACCGCCCTAGAGCTCGACGGTAACATATTCCATGCTGAAGGAATACGACACATTGCGGATGCGTTACGAACCAACACGGTAATATTGGTCTCATTTCACGGAAGGTGAAGTACTCAGTCTCTTTGACTCCTACAGACACTCACTACACTAAATCTGGGCGATAACAGAATCGGTGCTGAAGGAGCACAACAAATTGCGGATGTGTTGCAAACGAACGCGGTAATATTGATCTCATTTCACGGAAGGTGAAGCACTCAGTCTCTCTCACGCCTACAGACACTCACCACACTAAACCTCGATTGGAACGGAATGGGTGATGAAGGGACACAACAAATTGCGGATGCGTTGCGAACCAACACGGTAATATTGATCTTATTTCACAGAAGGTGAAGCGCTCGTTCTCTCTCACATCCACAGACACTCGCCACTGTAGATCTCAACTATAACGAAATCGGTGCTGAAGGAGCACAACACATTGCGGATGCGTTACGAACCAACACGGTAATATTGATTTCATTTCACGGAAGGTGAAGTACTCAGGCTCTCTGACACCTACAGACACTCACTACACTAAATCTCGGCAATAACAGAATCGGTGCTGAAGGAGCACAACACATTGCGGATGCGTTACGAACCAACACGGTAATATTGGTCTCATTTTACGGAAGGTGAAGTACTCAGGCTCTCTGACACCTACAGACACTCACTACACTAAATCTCGGCAATAACAGAATCGGTGCTGAAGGAGCACAACACATTGCGGATGCGTTACGAACCGACACGGTAATATTGGTCTCATTTCACGGAAGGTGAAGTACTCAGTCTCTCTCACATCTACAGACACTCACCGCCCTAGATCTCGATGGTAACGAAATCGGTGCTGAAGGAGCAGAACAAATTGCGGATGCGTTACGAACGAACACGGTAATATTAATCTAATCTCACGGAAGGTGAAGTACTCATTCTCCCTCACATTTACAGACACTCACTACACTAAATCTGGACAATAACAGAATCGGTGCTGAAGGAGCACAACACATTGCGGATGCGTTACGAACGAACACGGTAATATTAATCTAATCTCACGGAAGGTGAAGTACTCATTCTCCCTCACATCTACAGACACTCACCACTCTAGATCTGGACCATAGCGAAATCGGTGCTGAAGGAGTACAACTCATTGCGGACGCGTTGCGTAGGAATGCAGTAAGACTGATGCTTTCTTGGAACGAAATTGGAAATATCTGATTTATCCGATTCTTAGAGCGTCAAGATGGTGTAGATCGTGCGCTGAATGAAATGGGAGAACCAGTGATAGTGCATCTGGTGACTCTTTTCGTAGAAAGAATGCTTTTCGATGGATAATTTAGTCAATATTATTTGGTGTGTGATTTTGATGAGATTAAGAAGTAGTGAATGAATAGAAAATGAATGCTGTCATGAGAAGCGGATGTGACCTGAATGTGAATGCTTTTTGTTCTGGGAAAATATATATGGAATAGTGGAAGTAATTGCTTTATTTACGGAGGTATAACAGAGCAGTGTTTGATGGAAGAGCTGTGATGGTACGAGGCGTTTATGGGAGGTTCTCTTGGTTTGGAATTTGTTTCTGAAAGTGTGTGATTGAGAAGAGAACATTACTGCAGACTGCTCGACTATATTGGAGATATGGCAAAATTGTATTGACAGGAGTGCAGCACGTATGTATTTTACATGTCAGTTCTCGTAAAGGCAAAGTGACCAGAGCAAGGTACATTGAATGGGAGCGATGTTTTATTATTATCTAGCTGTTTTATGTTTGATTCCAAAGCCTAAATGTATTGAGAGCTTGATAATGAAGTGTTATGTCTGTTTGTAATTTATTTTTGGAGAGGATAGCATGTATCCGTTATCTATGAATTCCGTGGTGCATTGGAAAGAAACAATGTATTATAAAGTGACTGAAATGGCACAGTGAAGAGAGAATGGTCAAAAAGTAGCGCACCAAATCGCGCTGTTAGACTAATCGTTTCCCACGATCAGCGTAGTCTGAGAAGAAGTTATTTTGTCGATTATGATCAGCTCGATTCACTCTCAGTGGTGATCCATAGAAAAATATCAGGGAAGTATTTGTTGCAGCATTTTATCGCGGAAAAAGCACTGGAATATACTCTCGAAGTCGTTTGTATGTTATTCTGATAACAGGGTTTTTCGTTTATGATTTGCTCACATGTCAAATCTCTATACTGCTTGAAACGGATAGCAAATTTGAGGCCGTAAGAAAAACGGAGGATAACCAGTTTGACAAATTTTCTCAGTCAGATTCGGACTGGTACATTTGATAGCTAATGATAGGCAGCTATTGTACCCTTGCTCTAAGATATCTTTCGAATGATGACAAAACTGAAACCAGTTAGTTGTGCATGATTCAACATCATAGCCTGTGCGCTGAGATATTATATATTCGTAGCGTACTTCAACATTACACTGTAAGAGAACGTACATTTCGTTTGATTTGGGCACCTGTCTTTGATATCTCGGCACGTATCGACAATTGAAACCTCCACGAAATGATGATCATTGAAGAGAAGTGGATTTTGGCTATCTGAAGTCACTCCAGACTGATTTTGTGTCTGTGGTGTTGCTAGGTTTTGAGATGCATTTGAAATGGTGTGTATATATACCGCCTTTTTGCATGGGGTTAACAGTACTTAGTCAAAGTACACTCATTATAAATCGAGTGAACTGAAAGTATGCAAAGTATCATCATCTAAGTACAAATAATTTTACTTTTAATCAAGATATTTGTGCACATTTAGCCTCCGTTTTTTTAACAATACGGCATCCTCAACGAATACAACTGTTTAGTAATGGTCTGTACGTGACGCAGATAAAAAGTAGAATTTGCAACAACCAGCACTGGTATCCACGAAATCCGATATAATGCTATCGACAGAATTTGTATATACAGATATCTAAAACAGTGAAAGATGAGCGTACCCGTAGTCAAAGAAAGAAGATATGTGCATTTTGTTTTCAGTAAATAAAATCACGCCGTGCAACATAAAAACTTTTTATTGTCATTGAAAGTAAAGAGAGCGAAAATTGTTATTGTTAAAATGAGGTAAACATGCTTACCCAGGTCGAACAATCCCATACTCGGATCCCATTGGTTGCAGCATCGGATTTGTTGACCTGGGTATCTGCTATTTGATGTTTATCTATCTACGTTGCTTATGAACCCAATGATATCAATCTCGTCGTTTAAATTTTTTAAATATGTATCTCCTGGAAGAATTGTCGTAGAATATCAAACGAAATGCTGGAAAATCAACATCAATGTGTTTGTTCGCCTATTAAATGATATTTTCGTCTGTATCACATGGAATATTGAATTTCTGCACTAAGTTAAAATATTAAAGCTGTGTTGAATATTTTATGAAATATTCGATTTTTTTTTCTGTTTGTCTGTAAGCTAAGTGAAGAAAAGGGTTATTGTGTCTAAACTATTGCCTAAAAACGGTCGTATTGCTCTGAAACAGTGTATGTTCGAAATAATATGTGAACCGAACGTAACAAATAAGTTAGCTAATATGAAATTGTTTTCTATCATTTTTTTTCGTTTTCTGTCACCACCGTGCTATGATTTGTCTTCTCATATTGTTAGTCATTTTCCGTTGTTTTGTTGCCAGATGTAAAGACGCCCAGGAGTGCGCCTGTCTGAGTGGAAGGGTGTAACAATATTGATATAATCTCTTGCTGTTCTCTATCTTCTCGCTTCGCTACACGAGCGTTACTTGCTCTTTATTCATTAAACAGGTTTGAGATAAAAATAATGGCTCATACCATTATATACCCGTATGAGCCAACTGTTCTATATTATAGCTTCATTTCCTCATCAATGAATGAATAAAAAAGTACAAATCTTTGGAAAGTAAACAGATAATCAACAAGATATACCTTTTACTGCATAATTCCGAAATTAGTAGACGATGATTTGCTTCATTTCATAAAAAGTAAATAATCTCTTTTTTTTGATTTTATTAAATACTTTACAGAGAGAAAATATTAGTAAGTACGTTTGTCTACAATCGCACATAGGTTTTNCCTTATTTAGCATTTCAAACCTCGATTGTATATTCGATTCAATGTTGTACAGGTGATGATAATACATGTTCATCAAAACCTGTTGAATGTCCTTCAAATATTTGTTTTAAATTAGGTTAATTTTTTAGAAGTTGAAATCTTGAAAAAGTTCATTGTTTTATATTTTTAGTAATCAACAAAGTAACAGAAGAACGAGGTTGTCTTGATGATTTAATTAAATTATTGAATTTTGATGATAAAAATAATCGAAAAAGTGTACATGGAGATAGTTTAACAAGTGGATCATCGAATGATCAATGTCATAAATTAGGTACATATGGAATGTCTTTATGTCGATGTACAAATCATTTATGTAATTCAACATCAAAACAAATTGATTTCAAGAAATTTTTTCTTATTTTATTTCTTCAATTTTTTTTACTTTTCTTTCTTTTATAAAAATAACAAATTCAATTCTTGATCTTTATTTAATAAAAATAGGTTATTCATTTGTATTTCTACAAAATAATATCAATTAAGTACAAATCGATTTTCAATAATTCACATTGAATTCGATTTATTACACTGAAATTTCTTTTGTCAAAAGACACAACTGAAAAATAAAGAACAAATTTTGTTCACATTGCAATTTCTGTCAGTATGAATATTTACATAAGATTAATTCTCATCATTTTTTTAAATAGACAAGACATATGCATGATGAACTTGAAATTGGTTATAATAGAAATATATCGAAATCATCAAATGAGAATGTGAGAGAAATATGAAGAATAGTATAAGAAATAGTTAAACTTCAAGTAGAAGAATTTATACTAATATAGAAAATAACTGTTTGCTATGTTTATTGATGTTAACAATAAAATAGAGAAATCATCAACATGAGAAAGAAGAAAAACAAATGAACGAATCGAAATATTTCTTTTGAATATTCGACTTGAAACAAAGAAATGTGTCGAGTTGTTTGAAGAAAACGTTTAATGGTTTGCAAAGAAATGAAATGATATGTCATTGAATAGAAAAAACGAAAAATAACAACTAAATAAAAACAAAAGAAGAAATTTGTAATAAAAAAAACAAAAGAGAAATATCTTACGAATAAGTTAAGATTGATCACCGAGCGTAATTGTATTATTTTGTATTGAACTATCTGAATCTTCATTGTTATTATCTAATGGAAGTGGAGTACCACGTGCTTCATAAACTCCTCCAACAGATGCACGAACATCACGATCACGATCAACTAATAACATTTGAAGACATTCATCTAATTGACTTCTCCAATCATCTGATAAACCATTATAAAAATCTAGAAAGAAAAAAAAAAAAGAAACATGACAAATCTTTTATTAAATTATTTGTCATTTCTTTTACCATTGTGAACTAGATTTTGATAAACAAATGTTCCAAGTGAAAGACGAACATTAACAACAGGATCTTCTTTTAATGATAAAAGTNCATGACAAAGTCTATGGAATAAATATTCTAGACTAGTAAGTGAGATTTATTTATTTGAAGTTCTATATAATATTTAAAACATAAAAAGAACAAAAATTAGCGAAAAAGCATTAAAAGAAAAAAATGAAAAAAAAGTACGGAATGAGAGTGTTTTGCGAGAATCTAAAAAAGACCCTTTTTGGTTGATTTCCTAAAAAAAAGAGAGAAGATAGGAATTGAAAGGAAAAAATGAGAACCAGCTCACGAATGAGAAGAGTTTTGCTCGTAAAATCCTGATTTATTAAAATTTTCCTCCCATTGTCGTCGATTTCGTTCGAATTCCTGACGTTTCTGTTCGATTCTTTGTTCTTCTTGTTGAATATTGACTTGAAATGTATCTTGTGTTTTTAGAAGCTAGGAAAAAGAAAATAATTTTTCATCGTATTGAAAAAGAAAATTCATTACATTTTGTTTATTTTCTTCTAGTCTTTGTAATTTCTCTTCGACTTTCGTTTGATAAACATTTTCCATATCTCTCGACATCTTATCCAATCTTGCTTCGGTTTCCATTCTTTCATCTTCGAGTTGAGATAATAAATTCCTTTTTCAAAAGAAAGAAAAAGTCATTTTTTTTCATCTAGTTTGAGAAAAACAAACAAACTTATTAATTGATGGTGCCTGTAAAAGTTTTCCATTTTTCGTTTCATTTGCATTGAATGAGCTTAACTTTTTATAACGATAATTTTCATAATGATTATTATGTGTTACATCTCGTAAATCATTCAGATTTGTTTTGATTATCATACTTCGTAAAGCAATAAAATCGCTATGAGCTTCATCTTCAACTAAACACCAAAAATGAAGACAACGGTGAGAAAAAGACGATAAATATTTACCATCAACAGTTCCCCAAGCATACTGTCGAACTCTTGAACGTTTAGTTCCACGTTCTAAAACAAAATTGCTTCCAACAACAGCAAAAGGAACTTTATCTTTATAAGTTTTATTCAGTTTATTTTCATCATTATGATCTGGAAATTCGTAAAGTTTGATTTTCTCATTTGTTATATCTTGCATAATGGACTTTTTGAATAAACGCAACTCATCGGATGTTAATGTATCAGCTTTAGCAATAACAGGAATAATATTGACACGATCATGAAGACGTTTCATAAATTCAATATCCAATGATTGAAGACTAAACAACGAACAAAAAGATCATTTGTTCATATTCACCTTTTATTTTCTTATGAATTTTTTCACCTATGACCAGATGGTGTGATAAAATAAAGGCAAGCATGAATTNGACGCGATGCCGAGTAATCTTCTCATTCACTGTTAGTCAGTATTTCTTTCGAAAGAATAAAGAAGTTTATTTGATGAGTAAGAGCACCTCAAGATAGAGAAAGAAAGTCATTCATTTGTACTAGTGAATAACGATATAGTTTATGCCTTTCTCTTCTCTTTTTTGTATATATTTGATAGACATATAAACGCTTCTGTGCAAAAGAGAAAAAGTAACAGCACAGGTCAAATAACAGCTGGATTTATAATTGATAACAAAATCTATTCAATGATAATCACTTTTTTTTCATTGAATGAAAAATGATATCAAATTATTATCGCAAAAGATAAACAAGAGAATAAAAGACATGTGAACAAAAGAAATGTATTAACAATATATTCAATATTATTCAGTTTAACAATTATAACTCAATGTGTTATCAATGATTTTATTCAATATTCAACAATCAATTGAAATTTTATCGAAGACATAAATTGAGAAAACAATAAAAACATATATAAATTGAAAATATTATATACAATCAATGTGAAACTACTTCTATATCGATTTATTCTTTTTTCGTCCAAGTATATAACATAAAAACATATTATATCGATATTTTTCGACCATTGTCCAATAATTACAATAAAGGAAAATAATTCCCATTGGAGAAGATAAGTATTCATTTGTCATTTCGAATCAATTTCTAACTGAATAATTTATTCATATAAGAATAAACAATATTTGATGAATACAAATGATTATAATGAATATATTAAATGCCTTTTCACTATTTGTTTTTTCTTCAGATTTTCATTTTTATCTTATGATGATGAAATCAACACCACTACCAACAATATAGACAAATATTGAAAGAAAGAAACAGATATTGTAAAAGTTCTCCACAAACAAAACTCATTGAGAAATGAATCAATCGATCAGAAACATTATAATTCACTTTCTAATGATAGTTATTGATTAGTTGACTTTGATTCTAACAAAAAACTATACAGAAGTATTTTGTAATGCAATTGACAGTTCTAAATATGAGAGTATTGTGAATAAATATTCTCATATCTTGATAAGAAAAACAACGACAAGGAGAAATCCGTTTTTAAAATTCAATTTTATATGAAAAGTGGAGAAAAAAAAAGTTTTTTTTTTGGAAAAGGAAATCTTGAATGAGAATAAAAAAAGATGAAGAAAACGTACACAGTTCTTGAATGATAAACTGGTAATAAGTAGAAGTTTAGAACATAATTTGTCTGAAGAACAAACGAAAAGAACATGAAAAATGGTTATTTATGCTTGAATACAATATTATTAAAGTTCTTTCTTCTTTTCATTATCATTTGAAATGACATCTTTTGCCACATCGGTTGGATTTTCATTTGAAGTTATTTTTTTCTCTTCTGTCTTTCGGATTTTCTTTGTTTCTGATTTAGGTTTTGCTTTTCTTTCTTCATAAAGATCTTCAATATCATCTTTATATTTTTGTTCAATGGCTTTTCTTTTCAATTTTAATGCATCAGTAACGAGACCTGTTTCTGGTGTCCAAGGTTCAGTAACAATTTTTATCTTTTGTGGAGTTTCAAATCTTTCAATGCCACCTTTGTTACAAGCTTGTTGAACTTCTTTTAAAACTAATTCAATAAATTCATCATCATTAACTAATTTATGCCAATCTTTTTCTCCAAAATTTTTTTCAGTAAAATTCTGAAATGAAATCAAATAAGTAGAAAAGAAGATTTAATTTTGTAAAACTGACCGACATAGTTTTGGTATTTGGACAAATCAAAGCCACTGTATATTCAGATGAGGCAGATGCACATAAACAACAATTTTCAATGATTGGAATTTTACTCATTGCCATTTCAACTTTAGTTAATGAAACATATTCTCCACCACGTAATTTAACCAGATCTTTCTTTCGATCTAAATAAATGGAAAATAAATATCACAAACAAAAAGAAAAAATTCGTTTTCTTACCAATAATCTTTAAAGTTCCATCAGGAAAACATTCTCCAATATCACCAGTACAAAAATATCTTGTTCCTTCGATTTCTTTGAAATTTTCATTTTCTTTTCTTCCAGCTTCACCAAAATATCCATCAGCAACAACTTTTCCTCCAATAAGAATTTCTCCACGTGGATTTGGTTTGTCTGTATTCTTGTATTGACCTTCAATCCAATCGACTAAACGAATTTCACACGAAACAAGTGGATATCCTGCACGACCAACTGTAACATCATATTCTACAAAACAAACAAAACTAATCAAAATCGTTTCTCAACTATTGAAAACCTACNTAACCATTCAGGACGTGTCTCAGAATAAATTAAAATTCGATCACCTTGTTTAGCACCCAGAGATAATAAACCACGACCGATCGCATCAATATGTTTACACGCTTCACGATATGTTGTAAATTTATATTCACCCAAAACATACTTTAAAAAAGAAAAACAAAAGATTTTTTTTGAAAAATTATAAATGAAAAGACAAAACCTTTTTGAAAACTTTTCCAGTTGGTTGTTTCTCATCTTCAACATCAAGAATTTCTCTCACATCCATTGTTTCTTTATCCGCATGACGTTCAAGACAAAGATCAGGTATTACCGCTAAAGTTTCCACATCTTCTTCAGGTTGTGATCGCAGTTCATCAAGAACTTCAACTGCTCGATAAGGTGATGATGGATTCGAGTCATCAGACAATTTCGCTCGTACTCTTCGCTGTCTATTTCGTTTTCGATCATCTTTTCCCAATGTTGTTATATAATTCCAAAATGTTGGTAAATGAACAAACAAAAATGCTATTATATAGATTAATGTCGCTCGAATTAATGCCAAAAGAAATCGACGAAAAACAGTATTCACTGTCGTACTGAATAAACGAGTAAATGCACCTGGAGACATTCTAAAAACAAATCTCATTCGATCAAAAATAGATGAACACGAAAATAATTCGGTTGAACACGAAATCTCTTCGAAACAAACCAAAACTTTGTATTGATTAGAAGTACCTTTTCTACTTCTGTCCGGTCGAATGTTTTTGGTGTTCATCTCTAGTGAAAAATGCTTATTTGTTCAACGTACCTATTTATCGAAATAGAATCATTGAAAATAAAATCTTAAACAAAGAAAAAAAAACAACTTTCAAATTTCTTTTGAAGAACAAGAAAATATTCAAAAGAATAATACGTATGGGTTTTTTTATTTTTTGTAATAAACAAAAACAATCTTATGAAGAATGTTCTTCCTCCGAATCAACAGGCATTGTTGATAAACGATCAAGTGATATTTGACCATTACCTATAGAAGAAACAAAGATACAACAAAATTTTCTTTACGAAACAAACTTGATTGTAATTTCATTCGAAATTGGTAATCACATTTGTTCTAATGAATCGATACAATAATGATCAATCGATAAGAATAAACAAGCAGAAGCTGATGAAAACTATTTCAATAAAAAACAAATTGCTGATTGAGATGATTTTGATTTATTGCTTAAATTCATATCCAAATTATTTCGGGTTTGACGAATTAAATTTGCTGAAAGATTTTTTTCGATTGATTGGAGTCAAACGGTTTTTCTCTTTATCATCAACACATGCCTTTGAAGTGAATTTGAATTGATAAATGGATACATGATTACAAAATATCATCAACAAGACTACGATAAAAGAATTTGATCCATATCCATACTATTAATCATTTTGGTATGTTACTTCTAATCGTTTCTGTACATGTACAATATTTTTGCTAGCCACTGATCAAATATGGAACTCGACATTTTTTTGAGCATGATGAAAGTCAAAATGATTGGATGAAAGCTTTACAGAAAATCAAGCGAAATTTTCTAATGACGGATAAATTTGTATTAAATCGTGCTGATGAATTGTTTTAAAGATATTTACAAAATTAGCGCCCTCTATAACATACTTTAGTTCACCAGGTGACCTATGCCAAAAGCACACTATAAATAAACTATCGATATTTTAGCGACTCCTTTTGTTTCTTTATCATTTTGTTATCAGATAAAATTATTGAATAAAAATTATTTATCTGTAATATTTAATTTATGGTGAACAAGACATCTATATCATTGTGTTGTATCATTTGAGACATAGGTCAACCAATGGTTCTTATATTTTCTTTTTCTCTGTCTTAACTTAAAATGAATAAACTGAATGTAGATGGTTCAAGCTAAATCAAAAATTTCCAATAGTAAATCTTTTCTTTGTTACATATTTTAAATCCTATATGTTAAAAAGTTCGATTAACATCAAATATCCATTTTTGATAAATATCCTCATTGATCTATGATCATTTTTCCTTTGGTCTTCAACAAAACATGTCAACTATCGAAGTTTATCCGCGGGGTATTGATGATAAGTCCTTCAAAGTTCCCATACGTTATCAGTTTTATTTGTATTACTTTATGCCATATGTTCTAATGTCTGATTTGAAAGATATCGACGCAGGTGCTCAAGGATTGTTCATACAGGACGGAAACTTTGATCTACATACGTAAGAATTTGGTATTGATTAATTCTTTCTAAGCTTATTTATTTATATACGATCTAGATTATCACGATATCCTGATCGAATATATCTACGTTCAATTGATAACATACCAATTGAAAATGCTACTTACATTTTGAATATTTCGGATCGTAAGTCTTGTAATGCACTAAAACAAACGCTATATATATAATCATTTTCACATTACTACTAGATAGATCTCGTCGAAGAAGCTTGTCGGACAAAAACGGACAAAATGAGTCTCATAGCTCTGATCGTAGCCATATTGACACTCATATGGACAATCTTTCAGCCAATTTACTCACAATAGATCAAGAAACAGATTCAAATAAAATAAGAAAAAGAAAAACATTAAAAGATTAGTTTTTTATGTTAATCCATAAATGTTTAAAAAAGATCTACACGTATTGCATACTATTCATTAAAAAGATTTAAATTAAAGTTGTCTCTCTTTCTTTGACATTCTCTGCATTTGTTTAATCGAAAATCTGTTCAATGATTCCTTTTTTTTTCTTGAGACTTGAGTTTGATAATGTATCAGATTGATTAGTTACAACATATCATCGAATTAAAAGACGCTTTTTTTATTATATATTCGATTTATCGTTGAATTGATAAATAAAGATTTTCATCTGAAAATATATTTCAAAAATTGAAATCTCATATGCTGTTGATGTTGTACCTTGGATGCTTCTACTTGATATGCACAACAATCGATTAATAATGCCATACAAATTATCAGATAAAATAAGGAGAATAAATGCAGTTGAAATCGGTAAGAAATATACAATTGTATTTTGTCGATCACAGTTACTCTTCACATTTCAATCTTCCTTCAAATGGAACAAATGTTCTCTTCTCTTGAGAACATTCGTTAATTTCAGCCATTGATTGAGCAATGTAACTAGTTCTATGTAAATAGGAAAGTAACAAAATGAATGTGACTGATGACGAAGATGACAGTTTGGGTGTGAATGAATGAGTGACGATTTCGATATGTACAGATCGTAGATTCTTATCCTCACCTATCTACACTTGACGTTCAAATTGTTTCATTTCAAAATCGAGGAGAGAACTGTACTAGTCGCATCAGATGATTAAATAAGTCTCTGTGATTCCATTGATTAATCATTTTTTAACATACATAAGACGAGATTTCGCCCCGAAACAAAACAAATAAATTGTAAGGCCTATCTCTTTTGTTTAACGAATTTTCAATATTCAAATCTAGTCAGTTATAGAAAACATCTTTGACCTCGAAAGAAAAAGATTTAATTCAACTGTAGATGCTTCGATCGATTGGTAATATGTCAATCAATCTAAAAATGATTCTATTATTTCTTTTAATAAATTTCTTTTATTGGGATGCAGAATTTCAAGATCAAACTCTCATCGTTTTATTTTTATATGATAAACGAAATGATGATCTTTTTCTCATTCGAGTCGCTTGATGAATATAATCAAGAATTGTCTTTCACACAAGTCATTAGATCTTTAGACAACAAGTGATATAGATCTCAATCGTTAAACTATTGAATGAAGTTTATCTAATTGATATTCGTCAACTGGATACACGAATTCTCGCATCATCTGAATCGAAAGAAATGTATTAATTTTTCATGATGTTGCGAATTTGATGATAAATGATTACTCGTTTCGATGGAAAGAAATTGAGCATTGGTTATGTCTTTCTACACAACATCGATCAATTGAATTCAATCTTTTGGGTTTCGAAAAGTTAAACAAAAAAAGTAGACAAAATCAACCCAGATTATTATGGCACGGTCGGGAAGTGATCGGATATTTCCTGTGCAATTCCGGCCGGAATCCGGTGGCAAGGAACCTGCTAGAATCGGCGAAAACTGTGCGGGAATCGACTCAGATTTCAATGGATTCAGTCGCCGGAATGATCGACATGGGAAATCAAGATTATTCAACCACCAATTAAATCAACAAATATCATTCTATTATTCAATCGGTCTTCATCGATTCTTCGCTGACCTAGTTTTATTTGGACTATATAGAAATCCATAAGTTAATCCAGATGAATTAACAAACAAAATTATGGGATTAGAAATGATTCAACAGTATGCTCCTTTATTGTTTCGGTTATACAAATTTGACCAATTCATTCTCACATATTAAACATTTATTTTTTTCGCAGTAATGATTTTTGATTTGTCAGATTTCTTTCATTTGTTTTATGAAACATAAATAAAACTCTTGAAGTAGGATATTTCTTTGTTTCTTCAAAGAATTTACTCATTTTTGTCAGAAAAAGGTGAGGTACTCTAAGTGATTTGATCAAATATGATAACTAATGTTTCAACATCCTCGTCGGATTGGATTTGATGCTCGTCGTGAACTTCCACAACTCGATATGATGATGATGGATCAAAATCATCGGTTAGTTTCGATTGAATTCTCTGTTGTTCATTTCAACAAACAAAAAAGCTATTGTGTAGATCGATGTAGCTCGAATCAATCTTCTTCGATTTCCGTAGACTTACTTCTATTCTACGAAGCAATTCAAATCTTGAAAAAGAAGAAAAGGTTTTGTTTGGATTTCTTTTGGAAAACACTTCATCCAAAAGAATAACACATTTTCTTTTCTATATTCAATAACAAAAAACAACATCTTATCAAACATGTTCTTCATCCGAATCAACAGACATCGTCGATAAACGCTCAAGTGACATCTGATCAGTTGATTCATTTTCTCTACAAAGGAAAAAAANTCAATTCGATTGAGAGAATATACTAAAACAACGGGGATTTCAAAGACGAAAACGAAATCTTCCTTTTACCATTTTTGGTGTTTTTCCCGAAAACGTATAAACCATGATTGGATATCGAACTTAAATGAATCAATTCTATTTCAAGTTTGATTGTCTAAATAAAGAAATGTTTGATTTGATATGAAAAAAGAACAAAAATTCATTTTACATGAATCAAAATTCCATCTTCATAATCCCAAATATTGATAAGACCATTTTGTTCTCCAATACATAACTAAAAGGAAAAATTTTAGAAATTTCAAAAATAAATATTTTTCCTTGAATCAAATAACTTGTAAACGATTGTTTGGATTAATAGCCATACCAATAATTGCTTGTTGATCAATTGAATTTTGGTTAATTAGTCTTAAACATTCGCCTGTTTTCACAATCCATACATAAACACAACCATCACCAATTGTAAACACATATCTAAAGATTTCAAATCATTTTCTTTCTTTTAAATTTATTCGAATTACTTGGAATCTGATGAGATCAATGGAGGATATTTCAATAAAGTTCCTATACCAAATGAACGAATGTTTAATTTCTTCATTTTCCAATTAATCTGAAATAATCATCAGTTTATATTACTTTTTGAAAATATTTTTTTCTTCATTATCATGTCGAAATGAAAATAAGAAACTTCAATTTAAAAAAAGCATCCTTTTCTCTTTTCAAACAATAAGAATTGAAATTTACTTGTAACTGCAAGTCCAATAATCTTTCTTCAACGAAATAGTTACAAATAAGAAGTCGAGTCTAGCGACATCTATATTTTTATTTTTTAATAAAAATAAAGAATATATTTTGAAAAAAATATTTTCCACTAAAAATTCACATTAAATTATTGAATAATATTAAATCTTAATGAATCATAATCGACCAATTAAAGAAAGATCATGAATTCGTGTTATATCCCAGATATTGCTTCGTGCAATCAATATCAAACGTTCTTCTCATCAAATAGTTTCACTTACTTTGTTTTAAATTTCTATGACAAAGTCAAACTGAACAAATAGTTACTTAATTGAATGAATGAGATTATCATTGTTGGAGAAATAGATAAAACTTTCATAGAATATATTTCATCAAAACTTGATTCAGATTCAGATTCAGAGTATGAAACTTTTCGTGTTCAAGTGTTTGTTCAGGAAATGGTTTTAACAGAATTCTATGAGTGATGAACAATTTCTTGAAAACTATTAACAAAATCGATGATAATGAGAAGGAAATGTTTGTAAATTAGAATTTCATGTGAAACATTTTTCTCATTTTGTGTCATGTGATTCTTCAAATATAGAAATGAAGAATTTGATCAATAAAATATGAATGATATTAAAGTATGTTTTGATAATCTTCTATGTATTAGATATATTTGATATGAATTAGTAAATACGATAAACAAATTTTCATTATAANGGTCTTTTCATTGATATTATGAATAATCTCTATTGTTCTATGAATAATGATGATCAAGTCATTATGAAATCATTAAATAGCAATTCAAGTATGTGGATAGTCATTGCAGGAACAGATTGTACTACAACATCTTCATCGAATACTCTTAAAAATCCTCGTGGAATATTTGTTGATACGAATCTTAATTTATATGTAGCAGATTGTGGAAATGATCGAATACAACAATTTTTATCTCAACAATTGAATGGAATAACAATAGCAGGAAGTCCAACAACAATAACACTTGATTGTCCTAGTGGAATTGTTCTTGATGGTGATGGATATGTTTTCATCGTAGATACTAATAATCATCGAATTGTGGCATCTAGACCTGGAAATATCTTTCAATGTATAGTTGGATGTTCGAGTATTGCTGGTTCAACTTCCAGTCAATTATATTATCCATCAACAATGAGTTTTGATAGCTATGGAAATATTTATGTTGTCGATAGTAGTAATAATCGTATACAAAAGTTTACTTTAATTTCAAATACTACCTATCGTAAGTAATTATATGAAAAAATTTAGTTGCATCTTTTTATATTTAATAATAAATTTTCATATGTTTTAGCTTATTCGTTCAATCAACCGACTTTGTGTCCAACTGTAACATGGTCTACAAATGGAACGACTTTTGCCAATCAATCAATAATTGGAACAAGTCCTTTTGGTATATTTATTAGCATAAATAATACGGTATACGCTGGTGATCGAACAAATGCTCGTATTCAAATTTGGTATGAAGGAAGTCTTCTACCAAATAGAAATATTTCTTTTGATATGAGTAATACTATGTTTGCTGTTGCAACAGCTTCTGGTGATGTGTATGTTGACAATGGTTATGTTAATTTTCGAGTAGATTATTGGCCAGTGGGTAAAACAACAAGTACACCAATTCTAACAACAAATGGTCGTTGTTTTACGATGTTTATTGATACTTCCAATGCACTTTATTGTTCAATATGGTTATTTCATCGTGTAACAAAGAAATGGTTAAATGATAACGGAACAACACCAATTCTTATCGCTGGAACAGGTGCTGCAGGATCAACTGCATATCAACTTTATTATCCTTTGGGTATTTTTGTTGATCTTAATTTTAATTTATACGTTTGTGATTGTAACAATGATCGAATTCAACAATTTCAATTAGGTCAAACAAATGCTGTTACAGTAGTTGGTAATGGAGCACCGGGTACAATAACATTAAATTGTCCACAGGGAGTTGCTCTTGATACAAATGGATATATTATACTTACTGATCAAAGCAATCGTCTTATAATATCAGGACCATATGGTTTTCGATGTTTATTGGGATGTTCAAAAGTTGCTGGAAATTCACCTAGTCAATTTAATTTTCCAGGTACATTTAGTTTCGATAGTTATGGAAATTTATATGTTGTTGATCAAAATAATAATCGAATACAAAAGTTTTTGTTAACATCGAATACATGCAGTGAGTAATGAAATTGTTTCTTTTTCTTTTGTCATATAGTTTCGAAATTGTATTGATGATTTTGTTTTTAGATGCAACAATGAAACAGAAAAGTTTTTTATCTGATCAAATATGTTATTCAAATGGTTCGACTTTACTTACACGTGATACCATTGGTTCAACACCTTATGCCATTTTTATCGATAGTTTTAACACTCTCTATGTGGCTAGTCTAATCAATAACAGTGTTTTGATTTTGACTGAGGAAAGTACAACACCTATTATCAGTTTATCAGGTACTTTTAGTCGACCATATAGTATTTTTGTTTCAATAACTGGTGATATTTATGTTGATAATGGTTATGCAAATAGTCGAGTGGATAAAATTATCAATAGTAGTCTATCAAATGTGGTTTCAGTTATGAATGTTCCTGGCAGTTGTTATGGTTTGTTTCTCGATATTAACAATTACCTTTACTGTTCTCTACGAGATTTTCATCGTGTTATTAAAATATTGGCTGATGGTACTATGAATACGACAATTGTTGTAGCAGGAAATGGTTCAGCTGGTGCATCAGCATATATGTTAAATTCACCACAAGGAATTTATGTTGATAATAGTTTGAACTTGTATGTTGCAGATTGTAAAAATAATCGAATTCAGAAATTCTTACCTGGAATACTCAATGGAACAACTCTGGCTGACAATTCAACAACACCAATAGTAACACTTAATTGTCCAACAGGAATTGTTATAGATACGAATGGTTATGTATTTATTGTTGATAGTAATAATCATCGAATTCTTGGATTATACATTTATGAAGTTCGATGTTTAATTGGATGTTCTGGTTCGAGTGGCTCTTCATCAAATACATTATCATTTCCACAAAGTATAGCATTTGACAGTTACGGAAATATTTATGTTGCCGATCGAAATAATAGTCGAATTCAAAAATTTAACTACGTCTTAAGCGATTGTCGTAAGTAACTCTTTCTTATGACCACGCTTTGTAAAGAACTTCTATTTTCAACAATCCTTAACATCTAATATTTGGATCAATCACAGTCAAATTCTATCTTTCAAATGAAAGAAATATTTTAAGAAGTCCAAGATATTTGTCCTATGAAGTTGCATAGTTCTCTTTTGTGGAACTCACATATTTTTTTTGAAGAAAAATAAGTGAGTGTAAGTTTTATACCCAGGGATC